>ML778107.1:347358-398258 GCA_009831015.1 Picea engelmannii | reverse complement strand
TACCTGGAGCCCAACACCCTTTACCTAAACACCCGGAGAAATGGCTTCCCAAGTTTGATCCTGACTCAAAACAGATAGCTGAAGATCATATCAAAAAATTTATGTTAGCCATTAGACTCCGCATTGTTGAACATGAAGACGTTGTTTGTAGGTTGTTCCCTTATACTTTTGAGGGTAATGCATCCACATGGTACTTTGCCCAACAGCCCCACACCATCGTGTCTTGGGAAAAGTTTGAGTCATGATTTTTGGAAAAGTTTGGAGACGGTAAACCTCCAGAAGTCCTAGTCATGGACCTTTCAAGCTTAATAATGAACCCAAAAGAAAAAGTCAAAGACTTTAATCAAAGATTATTAACACTTAAAAACCGAATCCATGTAGATTCCATGCCGGCCGAAAGTCTTATAATAGTTTACTACACTAAAGCTCTACATCAAAGTATAGCTAATTGATTTAAACGATCTAAGAAAGCCACGTTGTTAGAAGCCTTCGAGGAGGCCAGTCAGATTGAAAAAGACATACTTAGCCTTAAGGACTCTTCAAACAACGAAACAGAGGCTGGTTCTGCCCCCAAAAAGAAGATTGAAATTCTCCCCAGACCTACTCAAAGTAAAACACAACCTGAAAAATTTGATTTGGAAAATTTAACTAAAGTTGTTCAAAAACTATCAAATCAAGTTACAGACTTAAAAAGGTCAACTGAAGAAGCTTCCTTGAGTAAAGGACCCTACAAACCTCCTATCCGGAAACCTTTTCCTACCAACCGACCTAGTCCAACCACCGAGGGCCTTAATCTAGAAAGTTTTCAATGTGCTCTTTAAACAATTCTAGAAGCCCAAGATAACTTGATACCCGCTGAGACCCCTCAGGAGGTAGTTGAACAAGAAACGGCTCAAGAAGAAGAGTCTTCTCCAAACATCTTTGGACACTTCTCGGATAGCCTCTTTCAAGATAACTTCGAGATTGTTCACCCTTATAATACTAGGAGTAAGACACCAAACAAGCCTTCTACCGAAAACACTACAACTTCGCCTCCAAAGCCATCTAAATCAGCTGATACCAAACAAAGTAATGTGAACCCCAACTTAGATTATGATGTTGTTGAAGATCTTAAAAAGTTAAGGGCTAACATTTCTATTTATGAGTTTTTGGAGTTTCCATTTTTGTTACAAAAGATGTTGCAAAATATTTCAGAGAATGGCAAGAAAGGTAATTCAAGTGGTAACAAGGTTGTGCAAAGCAAAGTCCCACAGAAGACTTCCACTAAAAACAATCCTGATACTCAAGATAAAGGAAGCCTTCCTACAGTCCCTGTAAATAATGTAAATAATGTAGATAAATTAGCTTCAGAAATTGCGAGTAAGAAGCCACAAGCTATTAATCCTAGTACTCGCAAAAATGTACCTCCTTTTCCTTTAACTTTCGAGATTTTCAACAGAAATGTGCATAATTGTATGGTGGACTCAGGAGCATCATCCAATGTGATGCCTTGGTATGTCTACCAAAAGATTAATGCTGAAGTGGAACCATCTACTTTAAAAATCATACAACTTGATCGGACAAATGTTAAAGTTATAGGCGAACTAAAAAATGTATTGATTAAATTATCGTCTAACCCCAAGGTTCATCAAGTTATTGATATAATTGTTGTGGATATTCCAAAAGTGTATGGTCTGTTTTTAAGCAAGGACTGGTCAGAGCAGCTACATGGTTACTACGCAACAGACTGGTCTCACTTATGGCTCCCAGAGAACGACAAGCCCAACAAGATTAAAGTGAATCGTGAGCGTTACCTTAAGTTCACGGTCACGGATTTAAACGATCCCAACGAACCATATACACCTTCTGCTGATTCACCCGAAGTCCAAGGAATGGACACCTTCTTCGGGAATTTCATGGTCGAGGTTTCACCTATCATCAATCCAGAACAACAGTCCGATATTGCATCATTTATGTAGCCAACAGCTCCTATGCAACACTCCCATGAGCCTGATGAGAATCAAATTTGGTCTTTATATTTCGACGGATCAAAGTCCAAAGAAGGAGCTAGTGCAGGCTACATCATTATCGATCTGGCAGGTAACAAGACATTAATGGAATGTAGGTTGGAATTTGAATGTACTAATAATACTGCAGAATACGAGGCTTTACTGCAAGGCCTTAGAAAATCTTTGGATATGAACATTCAAAATTTAACCGTCTTTGGTGACTCTGAAATAGTGGCTAGATAGTTAAGAGATTCCATACACTGTCTTTCCCTTCATCTCAAAAGCTACCAGTCTGAGGTATGGAGTTTAATGAATAAATTTTCTGCTTTCAATATAAATTCCATTCCTAGATTAAATAACTCTGAAGCAGATTTATTAGCTAATGTAGCTTCTAAACTTCTTCCTGCAGAAGGCTTGTCCCCAGACGCATTCTCCGTTGAGATATTGTTTCGACCATCTATTTCAGACAACATAAAAAACTGGAGAGTATTTGACGATGATCAACAGATCATTAACTTTCTGCACATGGAAGAAACCTTTCAAGGCACAGTGATAGATGAATGCACGCACGATGACAATTTGCACGACTTTACGGTAATACCTGATCCGAAATATCCTGAAGCACTATCGGATATGGTAAACTCGATACCCAAATCCATAGTTAGATTAGAGAAGTTTTATGATTTTGAAGATAAATTTAAAAAAATGGTCAATTGTAAAACTAATAGTTCCTCGTTGTCTTATGAAAAAGTGAACTTAGGAACTGATGAAAAACCTCAATGAATTAATCTAGGATTGGGATGTTCTCGTCAAGAAAAAGTTGCATTCATTAAATTATTCAAAGAATTTAAATATGTCTTTGCATGGACATACAACGATATTAAAACTTCCGATCCTAATATCATACAGCATGTCATCCCAATGAAGCCACAAACCTTACCCTTCCAATAGAAATTGAGGAAAATGCATCCTAAACTAGAGCCAACCGTTCAAAAAGAATTGAATAAACTCCTAAGTGCTAAAATAATTTTTCATGTTAGGCACACTCAATGGGTGTCCAACCTTGTCCCGGTGCGGAAGAAAAACGGGGAAATCCGACTTTGTGTCGATTTCCGAAACCTCAATAGAGCATCTGATAAAGACAATTATCCTGTCCCACCCATGGAACAGATCCTTCAACAGGTATCTGGTTCCGAGAGGCTATCCTTATTGGATGGTTTCTCTGGATACAACCAAGTCCTGATGTTTCCACCAGACCAGCTAAAAACTACCTTCCGTACCCCGTGGGGCACTTATGCTTACCGCAAAATGCCCTTTGGATTGATTAATGCTGGTGCTACCTTTCAAAGAGCAATGGACATTGCTTTCTGAGGCTTAATCAATCAGTCTGTCGTAGTTTACTTAGATTATGTGACTGTATTTTCAAAAAATAAAGATGATCATCTAACTCACTTACGAGCCGTTCTGCTATGATGTCGTAAATACGACATCTCCTTGAACCCCAAAAAGTCCATCTTTGCAGTAGAACAGGGTAAAATCCTGGGATTCATTGTGTCTAGTGATGGGATGATTATTGACCTCGAAAGGACTCAAGTCATCGCTAAACTTCCCCCTCCTACATCCAAAAAATCCATGCAGTCTTTCTTAGGCCAGATTAACTTCATGAGAAGATTTGTCCCCATCTTCTCCGAAATGGTCAGACCCTTGCAGAACCTAATTAAGAAAGACACCCTATATCACTGGGGACCCAAAGAAAATCAAGCTTTTAATGCAATAAAGAAGGACATAATAGATGCTCCATCTCTCATGAGCCCTGACTTCTCTCAAGATTTTACACTCTGTACTTTTGCTTCTGACCGCTCTTATGCCGCCGTCCTAACTCAGAAGAATGCCAATAACAATGAAATACCCATCGACTTTATGAGCTCTGCTTTCAAAGGTGCTGAACTTAACTATCCAACAGTTGATCGGCAAGACTACGTTGCCTTCAAAGCAGTGAAACACTTTCGGTCCTATCTTTTGAAGTCAAGGACAAAAGTCATTGTTCCCTACCCTGTCGTGAGGAACTTGTTAGTGCAGAAGGAGTTAGGAGAGAAGAGAGCCAACTAGGTCACCTCCTTGCAGGAGTATGACTTAGAAATCACCCCAACTCAGATTGTGAGAGGCCAAGGGTTGTGTAAGTTGGTGGTTGATTCGGAAACAGGACAGCGAGAAGATAGTGATACGTCAAACCCAGGACAAAGCGATCAAAGCCTAGTCTGTTGTGCACAAAACCTTGTTAGTCCTTGGTACGATGATATAAGATTTTGTCTTGAACATGGATCAGCTCCCCGTCACCTTGACCCTGCTAAAAGAAGAGCACTGAGACTGAAGTCTGCCTCCTTTCATCTAATTAACAGTATCCTGTTTCGTCAGAGTTTTGACGACGTACTGATGCGTTGTCTCGAAAAGGATGAAACAGAAAAAGTATTGCTCGAGTTGCATGCAGGAGAAGTTGGTGGCCACTTCGGTGGTGACACCACTGCTCATAAGGTTTTAAGAGCCAGTTATTACTGTCCCACGCTTTTTAGAGACGCCCATGCCTTTTTTCATAAATGTATCATCTGTCAGAAAGCATCAGGACGGTTACAAAAACTAGCCTTTCCCTTGCAACCTGTTTCAGTAGATTCTCCTTTCCATCAATGGGGCCTTGATATCATAGGTCTTGTTAACCCTCCGTCCTCACAACAACAAAAGTATATTGTGACAACAACAGATTATTTTACTCGATGGTCTGAAGTTGTTGCGTTAAGAACTATCAACACCAGTAAGGTAATTGCCTTTCTAAATTCGAATATCATCACTCATTTCGGTATCCCTGATTGTCTGGTCTTTGATAACGCTTCATACTTTTCTTCTCTTGAGATGACCGAGTTCGCTTTGGAAAAAGGAATTAAGTTGAAGCATTCTGCTAGTTACTACCCCCAAGGCAACGGATTAACAGAATCAACAAACAAGAACTTGATCAAAATAATCAAGAGAACTGTGGTTGAAAATCACAAGAATTGGCACAATGCATTGCTGAATGCACTATGGGCTGATCAGGTAATGCCCAAAGCCGCTATAGGCAACTCCCCCCTTTTTCTCGTTTATGGAAGAGAAGCAATTCTGCCACCTCACATTCTTCTTCCTTCGCTTCAGTTGTCACAAAAGGTCCAAGAAGAAGATTGTCCCCCTCTAGAAAACCGAATTAACGCTTTGATGAAGCTAGAAGAGGTAAGAGCCCAAGCTAAGCGTAAGTTAGATCAACATCAACAATTGGTTAAAATATGGTTCGATTCTAATTCTGCTTCTGATAGAAATTTTGAAGTAGGCGATCTCGTCTTAAACTGGGACAAACCACACGAAGGAAAGGGTGAGCACACAAAATTTCAAAACTTATGGCTTGGACCATTTTTAATTGCTGAAAAGTTGGGTCCTAGTTCCTTTAGATTGCAGAATCTTGAAGGGAAGCTTGACACCTATCCGGTAAATGGCCAAGCCCTGAAAATATACTTTGCATGATAACTACCCTTGTATATTATGTAAATATTTCATTTTTGTTTGCATCTTCGTTTGCTTTCTGTTTTGATTTTGATTTGAATTTATCAGTTTGAAAAATATACATACCTGTATACTGAGCTATTCAGACAAAGACGATAGAAAATTTCTTCGCTGAAATAACTTCTCAAAAATTTGTACAAACATCAATGATATATTGCTGAAATTGATATCTTTGTTGGAATATTTTGTTGTTTGAAAGAAGTTTACTGATTTCAATCTCTGAGCAAAGCTTGCCATGATCATCTATTATCTTTTTACGCTGTCCCTTTTCCGTAAAGGAATGACTCAGAAGATGTCTCCCTGTCTTAAGAAGTTGTTTTTGTAAATAAAACATCTCTGGATCTAAATAAAGGACAGTGCTAAAAAATTCTGATGAGGTCTAAAAAATATATATGTTAAAATATCAAGATTTTCAGCGTCACCCCGCTCAGCTATATACCTATGAAAAACAAAATAAAATATGAATAAGAGCTGTGGGAAGTGTTTGTAAACCCGCTGGGATGTTGAACAGGTCTGCTGGCAGCAGGTAAATGCATGCATGGCACCAAGACAACTTTGCCAGGGTACTAAACAGGTCCACTGGCAGCGAAGCAATGTCGGGTACATGAAAATTTGCAAAAAGAAAAGAAACCTCCTTAATGTCTTTTATTCTGATCCAGAACTTCTTAATAGGATACGGATGTCAAAGTGGGTTAAATGGCAACCTTGTCGAGGCTATGGACGCCTATTGGCAGCAACGACTATGCCAACAGTATTGGAGATTTTATCTTTAATATCGTGACTTGCTGATCTTAAGATTGTTATTGGTTTTCATCTTTTGAAACACTGCTGGAAAAGATGGTTAATGATGATGTTTGTGTGATTTTCTGGTTTTTATTTTTGAGTTGAAATTATCTTTGTTGTCCTAATCTGAATTTGTTTCTTTTGACAGAGATAACTGCTTCTACCAGTGTGTCTCCATTGTTGGCAGGCAACTCACATTTTTCCATGATCCTATAAGTTGCCTACACCTATGTCTTGCAACATCAAATTTTGTCGCAATTTTCAAATAAACGATGTTTTCATTTCTTGCGACATTTGCACATTTGTCTTCGTTAAGTTTTCACGACTGTAAGCGTGAAAACTTCTTCTTTTCAAAGTTACATTTTGATCACTATCTGAACTGTCATGATCTTTTTATTGATATGCCTACTGCGCTTATCTTTTGCTTATCGTTATGTGGCTGGAAGAACTTTCGAACTTTGCACATTGGATATTCTAATGTTGTTTGTTTAACTTAGTTATTGAGTTTGCAAGACATTTAGCATTTGGATTTGCACTTTATATGACTTGCCTGATCACTGATTCTATGAAATGCATAGGGGTTTGATTAAATTCTTTATATATATATGATATAACCCTTATGTTAATCTTTTTATATCTTTCGGCTTGTCAATTATATGAAGATTGTTTGGCACCTTGGTTAATTTTTCGATCATATACCTTGGCGCATAGTTGGTCTATGGGTTTTGATTTATAGGTCGAATGTTTGAACACCGCGGCATAACAGTTGCGTGTATACACATTGGATTTCATTGGTTGAACGCATGAATTAATGGTTGAACTATTATCATGGAGTGAACAGATTTGAAACTTGGCGGTTGTACTTGGGTAATGAATATTATACATGTCAGACTCCACCACCCTCGCATGCACGCATTTATGCTTATACCTTTTTGCTCGTTCATTGTTGTGGTTCAGGTAGCTCTGTTACTGTGTGTGTTGATGAATTCAAAACCTTACCATGCTTTCAGTCCATGGCACCCGTCGTGTGAGTTGAACCCAATGGAAACCAGGCCTTGTTAATGTTTGATAATGCCTGCCAAGATTTGGCAGACAGTGGATGGCTTACCTTCATGAAACGATTTGAGGGTTTTAACCTTTGCGTAGCTCGACAGTTTTCCATGACCTTCGATGGTTGTCGAGCCAAGGTAGGCGATGTGCAGTTAGAAATTGATGAACAGTTCATCAGCTCGGCTACGGGGTTATCTACTTCTGGACAGTGTTGGTTTAAGAATTACAAGGTCGAGGAAGTGTCGTGGACATTGTTGTTTCAATCGCGCAAAATCACCTCCTGTGATAGAGGTATGCTCGTGACTAGGCTTAAACAACGATGGCACGATTTGTTAATGATAATCAAGCAGTTTGTGACCTGCGAAGGTTGATACGGGTTAGTGTTCCTCTACCACCTGTGTCTATTGATGATTTTCATAGGGTATCCTCTAAACATGTCGTTCTATTTTCATCGGATCTTGTATAAGATTTCTAAAAAGTTTAAGAGGCACCAGGTTGACAACAACTTGTTTCATCATGGGCTTATAAAGCTCATGGTTGTTTATCATTTGAGTCTGCTGGGTGATAGTTGGAAGGCTTTCATTTCCCATAATGGCTTTGAAGATACTGACCCTCCACAGGTTGATAAACATGTGGTAACTGAGACTCAGGATGAACCACCGGTACCCTTGCACCTCCTACTGCCTAAACCCTCGGCCTACCTTCCTGTTGACCTACCCGACACTGTAACTAAGAGTGCAGAAGCCATCAAAAAGCCCGTGAGCAAGAAACCTAAGGTAAAACCTACTGCTAACGATAAGGGTAAAAGGATTGCATGACTCATTTCACGGATGGCAAGGCACAAGCCAAAACCCTCTATCGAGTCTAACCCTATCATATTGAGTGAGGACTCCGATTCGGAAGTGGAGCGTTTCTTGGCCAGCAAATACCCCTATTCGCAAGGTTTGTGTGTCGAACCCTCATATGACTTTGTATCAAACCTACCCCCTGCCTAAAGGACAACCCTAATTACCCAGGCATTAAGTTGTCTTGTGAGACACTCGGTCATTTTCCCAAACCCTCGCCTGCTCTGTCTAAGCTCATACGGTCATCCTGTGATCAGTGCAATTCATGGTTAGAACGATATTATGTCGATGTGTCGATACTCCAATCAAAGATTCAATCTTTGGAGGACCAGATTGCAGTCCTAACCAGACAAAAATCCAAGCTTCAAGCAGTGGATAAGAAACAAAAGACAACCGACTCTATCTTGTTTAAAAACGTGGAATCAACCACGGCTGTTGTAAATTCCAAGATGGCATAATCAAGCGGTCTCGTCGCTACACAGGTACGGGAAATTTGATATCATTTGTTTTGTAAATAATCTAGTTTGCTATGACGATTTGTATTCAGTTTTTAAACAGTTCTATTCATGTCTTGAATGGCTCTGTTATATTGCGTGCATTCTATATATAGCTTTGATTTGAATAAAAAGAAATTTCGATTCGATTCGCGATCTCCTTATTCCCAGTATAGAAATAAATAGATTTTGATTGGATTTGAGTTATCTTCGTTTGAAATTTGTTTGATTGTTTTCTTTCAAATGAATTGGTCTGTATCCGATTTGAAAAGGAAATTTTTCATATTCGGTTTAGAACATAATCGCATTCATATTCGATTTGGTTATGATCCATATGCTATGGTTGGAAAATGGTTTAATTAAGTTTGATTGTTACGATTTTCTCAGATTCGATTTCGTTATCACTGGTATGCTGTGACTGGTAAATGTTTTCGGGAAGATACTTGCTACGATACTGTGTCGTGTGATGTTCTATTTTTTATGGTTTTCGAGTTAAGGATAGTGACTGTTTCTTTGATGAAAACAATATGCCCAAATAACATTCACGCCCGAATCGGAAATGAACCCGAATCACAACAACTGTGTGAAAATCTTAGCTAATCGATTCGCTCTTGTTCTAATTTGGCAAGTTTGTTTTATGAGTTGAGTTCAGATCACGATTGATGCTCTGAATTTTAAATTTATGAAATGGTCAAACTCTGTTATGTTTCGTTTTATTGAAACGATTGTGATCAAAATTCAATCGATATCGTTTGCTTACTGTGCAATGGTTAACGATCGGAATCTATGACAAATCTTGTTTGATTAATCCGGTTGTGAGTTTGTTATGAGTCATTTATGTTTTGATTTCGTTCACAGCCTAAATCGCTTATCGTGATAATCTTGTTCGATTCACAAGTGTAACAAAGTGTTTTGCGATTTTCTTTGTTTTTGATTGGATATCATAACGATCTTATAACTGATGGATTCGATTTGTTGAGCAATGATTACGTTGTTCTTACATATGATTTCATTTACCCAATTTATGAGAATAATCGAAACAGAGTGTTTCTATCTTTGTATTCGGTTAAACGATGTGGATCCTGTTTGAGTTCATAATGGAAAAACGGTTTCGATTTATGATTCGTTCTCAAATAATTGATGGATGCCAATTGTATGGAATTTATTAAAAAATTTGATTCAATTTCAATTCCGATTCTATATATTATTTTAGACTAGCTACAGAATTAGATGATTCTGTAGCTAAGTCTGTGGAATTAGATTTTTATTGTTTTGCTAATAAAATATCTCTCTAACTTGTTATTTTTTGTCCATTTCAGGTGATTTCGAATTACATGGGATTTGATGGACAATTTAGAGGATATTTAGATATTTTACTTGCATTTTAGTTTCCTAGTTTAGTTGAAATTGGGAATATCTTCCCAGATTTTTGTAAAACAGTTTTAACTTCCACAGGGAGGTTTTACCCTGTGGAAAACCTTTAAATACTTATTATTTTTGTAATAATGATCATCCTCATTCTGGGGAGAACAAGGATATGAAATTCTAATACAGACTGAGACAGAAATTGATGTTTTGCTACAGCTTTAGCTTTTCATAATATCAATACTTTGTTTCATGTTTATGTGTATTAATTTGCATTTGGTTAATGACTACTTTAGCTATCTTAATCTTTTGCAAATGATATGATTTTATCAACATAATCCATATCTGATTTCTTCTAGTATTTAAAGACACGACAATTACTTGATTTAGTTCGTGAACGACATATTTCTCTTCTTCATTAATTGGATTATTAAGTATAAGTTTTTTGCATAACATGTTTACCTTATTGCAGAGATTTATAAATCATATAATTGTTATGATTTTTATGTCTTGTTTTTCCTATAAATAAACTCAAAGAGAATTGCAGCTTATCGTTTACGAGAAGCTTTTGGATTATCTGGTGCGAGTTTCCTTCGTCCGACCAGCTTCAAAGACATCATACACAGGACAAATCTGGAGCGTTTCCAGGTCTGTTTGTTGTTTATTTGTTTAGTATATTTGTTACTATTTTAGTTAGATATATGTGTAGTTAGTATATTAGATTGTTTAATTTCAGTAAGTTTTATTTATTGTTCATAAAATCATAAAATCAACAAAAATATCTTACTCTGTCTTAGGGCAGAAAGTAAATGAGTTTTCCACGTTTTATTTAAATCTATATTTTGTAGATATTGTATATTTTGTGAATAAGTTATATTCCAGTTAGTAGTTAGTATAGTAATAATAAGTAGTTTGTATATATATGGTTAGTTAGTTAGCTTAGTTTGTCTTAATAATTTGTTTTAATTAGATTAGTGTATTAGTTTGTTTTATTTATTGTTAGTTAGTTTAGTTTGTTTTATTTAGTTTTAGTTAGTTTAGTTTGTTTTATTTAGTTTAGATAGATTAGTTATTTTATATTAGTTTTCTCTTTGGTTTTCTTAAGACCTTATATCGGCTAACGGAGCCGCTAAACTCGTCAGGGTGGTTCATTCCAAACGGCTTGGGTTATTAGACAACTCCGGACCGGTTCCACTCTCTCAGTTGACGGACGATCAATTTCACCTGTCAACACTGTGCTAAGTCGTTGGCTAGGATGCAATTATGGGTTGCCCTAGCATGAAGGTTATGTACGTTCCTTCGTAATGACATATGAGGTATACGAGGGTTTTGTTCAGTGTTAGGGCGTGGAATCATCAATGGTTGTCCAGTTGTGGTTGTAGCTTCTTCCAAGGTTGTTGGGGTAGATTCAGGGGGAACACCATACTGGCGATCGCGTGTTTGTAGAAGAATTTATTCTTCGCTGGTAAGAAGGATGTTGCGATTAGCCGGATTTCCAGGTTGATTGGTACCTGGGTTTTGATACTGCCCCATTTGGAGGGGAGTAGGGTGTACCTCTTGTTGGGTATTCATCACCTTGGTCTGGAATAGTGTTTTTAAAAATGGTTAGAGGTGGATGTTGCAAGTAATATTGTGCGGTCTACTGAGGGGTAGGTGGCATTGGAGGACATTGCACGTTCATGGATTCTTTCATTTGTTTGAAGTCAAAAATTTGGGGGAAATGGTGTGTATATTGTCCATACTCACCACAGAGAGCACAAGGAAAGTTCATCATGAGATTATTGTTCCTCCCTTGTCCCGATTGATTGTTATTGTTTCCCCCTTAGGGTTTTTGGTTTCCTTGATTATGGTTTCCCCCAGTGGGAAGGTTTTGTTGGGCATTATTTCCTCCTTGTCCCAGGTTGTTATTGTTTCATTTTTTTCCTTTCTTCTTGGCATTATTCGACGGATGGGCCAGATTTTTTGTATTCATTTATTCAAAATTTTGAAGTTGTTGGATGAGAGAGGGTTGAACAAAGTTAACACCGGGATGTGGTTGTCTTGGCGGAGGAGCAACCGACTGTTGAGGACCAGGGAATGGATAATATGGATTGTTTTGTGGAGACGATTCATATGGCACATAGGAAGTTGAAGCAATTTCATTAGTGCTAAGGTTGTATGCATAGGTAGAAGGTGAAACCATATTGGGTTGAGAGACCAGACGCATCATGGGTACCGGTGGGGGTCCACCCATTGGGTGAGGGGGAGAAATAGGATATGGATTTTAGTTAGTAGGAGGAGGGTAATATGATGTCCCTCCATATGGTTGTGGATATTGATGTGCACCATACGCGGGTGGCGGGTGGTCATGAGGGTTGAGATGGTTCAGAGATCCAATCAACCCATCAACAGAGTGGGACATCCCGGGTTTTTCCTGGACAAATGGTATGGGTCTAGGTGCATCAGTTAACATTTTGTACAAATAACTTGACTGGGCATAAATGAAGTCAAATTGTTGAGCCTTACTGATGGATTCATCTTCTGACTGAGGAAAGGTGGATGCTACATCCTTGGCAATAACAGAGATGAGGGATTTGAGAAACCAATCAAGACGTTGTTCTTTGGTGGTTTCGGCTTTACACAAACTATGATGTTGATTCCATTCATGGATGTGGTTGGCTATATGGATAATAGTGGTTTGTTTGAACTCTGAGAGAAGTTCTAAGACAATATCATGACGAACTAGTAGTTGGAAAAGGGACAAAAATGCCTTGGCCAATGATTCAAAGGTCACATAGGACCCCAATTTTTTTTCCACACACCATTTGGATGAGGAACCAGTGAGAGTGCATTGAAACAACCTTAGGTGGATGGAATCATCAATGATGTTGTTGGAAGAGAACCATAAGTGAGAGGTCATAATATGGTTGGTGGGATCTTCCCTTGGTTTTCCTTCAAATTTTTGAATATCTAAAGGTAATTTTATAGGCATATTGGGCCAAGTGGGATCATGCAAAATGGGATCATTCGTGAGTTTGGTTAAATAAAGAATGTCAAGGGATGCCAAGTATGGCATAGGGATATTTGGTGGAGGATTAGTTCCAACCATCATGTGAATAGGTAGTGGACCTGTCCCTTGAGAGAGATTTGGTGGGGTTGTACTTATCCCTTGAGAAGAAGTTTGACCCCCGCCTCCTTGTGAAGGAGAACTAGTGAATGGATGACCTTGGGAATTGGACCCAAGCAAAGTTGAACCAATAAAATCTAATCCCAAAATAGTATCACTCACGGGGGTGTCATATGGTTGAGTCAGTGAGTTGGAAAGACTAGGAACCCGTCCTAGAATAGGAGGAAGATTCTGCAAGCATCTAGAACAACGTGGATTCTGTGGATCCCCTATGGTTCCGAATAGCAAAGTGAATGTGTGAAAATGGTGATAAGAGGAATACATGAACAAGTGATTTTATAATTTTGACCTTCACGGCATATTATAAATCATAATGGCATGTAATCAAATGAACATCATACATACATCATTGTAAAGTAAGAAAGCATGTAGATAGGTGGAGTTTGTCTGCATGGGGGAACAACAAATAAAAGCTCGTGTCATAAAATATCTAATATCCTTCCTCTCAAATAACACTGGACCTTCCAATAGCCACAAAATAGCCGACCAAGGTGCGATTGCAGCCCACAATTGTCACCTGTGTAGATATCCTAAGTTTGGCCACTAAGTACCTCAGTCAAAGTGCATAATTTAGATTTTTAGCCTAAACAATAGGTCACGGGTTGGATGCCCTTCCAAGAGTTGGGTGACTCAAGGAGGTATCCATAGAACAACCAGACCTCAGCCTTCAACCTTTCATGGGTATCTCCCTACCTTATGGTGTAGGAACACTTGACTTGGAGGATTTGAAAGTTATGTATGTCTCAACTTCTATTGTTTGAAAATGTGAGAACCAGATAACATGGGGTATTTGGATGCCTACCCTTGAGATCCTACCTAGACTAAAAAAATTCTTTTGGCACCTCCTGTGGAGGAAAAATTAGTGTGTTTTTAGAAAAAAATTAGATGTGGTGGGATGAGAGATTGGGGGTGTGAACAAATTTCATTTGAATTAAATGGGTGTGGATAATTTCCAAAGAAGTAGTGGGACGTTTGGGAATTCCTTTGGTGAAAAACTACTTCAACCTCCACTATTCAAAGTAGAAATTATGTGTGTGAGGAGTGACTTTGTGTGTGATAAAGTGAAAGTGTGCCAAGACTTTAATAAGTTAAGTGTGAGATTGCAACATGTGGACTTCCTGTGGTCCGTACAATTTTTTTTTACCTAGCTTACTAAGTGTCATTGGTACAACCTTGTGGAATATTTAAAGTCCTAAAGAACTAGAAATGTGTACATATGGGTCCTTTACAAATCCTTTAAACTCCCTAAATGTTGTCTACACTAAGAAATATTTGAAACTATCCTAGATTGAAAGCATGTGGGAATGTATGGGCCCGCTACTTTGATATTTAAACTTCCCTAGATTGTGATGTAAACTAATAAGGCAATTTCAAGAAACTATCCTAAGTTTGCAACATGTGGGCATGTATGGGCCCTTGCAAAACTTTAAGATGATTTCAAAAAACTAAGAGGAACCCTAGGGGGGATTTGTCCTCTCCTAAAGATTTTGTTAAGGGAGATGAAATGTACCTTTAACCACCTTTCTGATTCTCAATATCACACTAGGGTGCGAGAGAAGAGTATACTTGAGTTTCAAAGTTAACTTGTAGTCCCAATCTAAGTGACTTATGTATGAAAGCAACAATCTCAACTTTAAAATTTTACAAGCCAAATAAGCCATCCATGTGGCAACCAAAGTAAAAGAGGATAATATTGGTTATTTTTATGCCCTAAGTGCCTATGTTATCTAAACTTTCATATGGGAAAGGATTATAAGTGGAGTTTAGTTGTCTTACAAAGTGCATGAAAACAATAATCTGAAGGCTAGGGGCCTTGAAATCATCATAAAAACCCCTACAATTTTGAAAAACTGGAGATATGCATGGGTTATAACTCTGACAGGTGTGAAGTGGGCACACAATGTACATAATGTGCAATGTACATAAGCTTGTGGCATTCACATTGTTTAGAGTGCGGATCTATGGGTAGGAAAATCTGCGCACTTCATATCACGTGTCAGGGGAGAAATTTCCAAGTGAAATACTCCTTCCCCAGCTCTGAATTTTGACTTTGGCAGGTTGGGCTAGGCCGATTTTGGTACTTTCAAGACAAAAAAATCAAAATTAAGTTCTCTCTAAGATCAAATAGGGAGGAATTTGATACCGATCCCTAGTATGGTCACCAATATGTTGTGTTGGTTTTGTCACTTGGGTGAGAAAAATAACAACACTTGCATATCTAGATGAGCCTACTAGACACGACATAAGTTTGTGACTGGGTTAAACAAGACAAAAACATGTATAAACAAAGAAATAAACTAAATAAACTAATAAATAAATTTTAGGAAGCATGATAAACTTATAACCATGAAAATCAAACAATGACCAACATAATGCTACCAATGGATCGATAGATTAGTAGGCAAAACACCATAGCGAAAAATACAGACTTATGAGTCCCATCTTCCTCCTTGGGAGGGATATTGAGTTCCCTAATGGAGAGATATTTCTACAATGGAAGAAATGTAAAATGGTGAAGAACAACAATTCATATTCTCTCAAGAGGTGGGTGGAATGGCCTATTGCAATGGTGCTTGAAGGCTCCAAAGAGAAAAGATGATTCTCAAGGGAGAATTATTGCACCATAATAATACTATGAAGATATTAATTTGTTAGTGCACCCATGGCTCTTATTTATAGCATTTATACATTGAAAGTTGTAATTGGTTCATAGTGTGAACGAGGGTCCTTTTAGGGAACCCTCCAGTCCTTGAACAACCTCCCATTCAGATTTAACTTAGATATTAGGGTAAAATCATGTTGGGGGTTTCTCCATAAGTGGTTGATGGGCTAAAAAGATCCATAAATGTGTCATTCATAGAATTGCACAACTTTTCTTGTACAAAATCGTGCACTTGGTGCATTGTACACTCTGAGGGCTATGTTGTCCCGCGCACACTTCTTACTATGCGCGTGCTTACTTTATTGAATCTGCACATGTCAATTTTTGACCCAATTTGTATATTTTTTTTCCTTTGAAATGCATTTCAGTGTTGTAGATGGACTAATTACAATTGGCATTGATGTGTTTCCTTAACCATTTGTGTGTAATGTTGCGGACGATTTTTTAGTGATAACACCTACCACTTTCCTAGAGGTGAAGGAACAAAGGAAGAATGAAGCAACCAGATAGATGGATGAAATGGAGCAACAAGTCAACATAGGTGTCAACTTGTTTGATAGAGAAACACAACTATGAACAAAGATGGAGGAATATCAAGAGGTCCAACACTTGGACCTGGAAGAAGAAAAAATAAGTGTAGCTATCCAGGACCTCAAGCAGAGGTAGAAAACGATGAATATCATTGAGTGCCTCAAAGGAGTACAATACATGAAGAAAATACAAGCAGAGCTATTAGCTACACATACACCGAAGAAGGATAGACAAGCTCAAATGGAACCTCTCCAATAGCTAGCAGTGGAAGTCATTGCATAGGAAGAGGAGGCAAAGAAGAACATGGCACAGACTGAGGTAGAGTGCGCATAAATGATCAACCAGGATATCACATCGTAAGTGTTGGACCCGCTCAGATAAAATACTGTGTAGGCTCACAGACAAGTTCCTTAATCTGACAGGAGCTGTTGAAGAAGTGCACAAAGCATAGGTGTCTCGGTATGAGCCACATGTTAGTGTTGGGGGCCTATTGGACACCGACTCAGTTAGGGGAAAAGGCTATTTTTTGGGAAGAGAAGCACGAAGGGAAGAAAGGACAACTAGAAGGGAAGCATGTGATGCGTGCATGCAAGGGACACCTAATGACGTTAGAGTTATGATTTTTGCAATGTATTGTAATGGATGATGAACCAAGAATATATATAAGTAGTACTAGGGAGGTGAGTGGAAAGAGGGAGAATACAAAAGTTGTAAGGTTGGTAAGAATTGTATTATTCCATAATATGGTGAGCTAGAGAAGTATTGAGAAACTCTATCCCGAGGGTTAGATCGTAGGCTGAGGATCCTGGTGCAATCTAGTCAGCCTCCCAGGGATCGGGAAGCCTGTAGATATTATAAGATCTAAGACTATAAACACATGCGGCGTGCCATATTCCTTAACCATAATAAATATCTTGAGAGACAGATCTTTCTAGATGTAGCCCAGGAGGGGGTGAACCACTGTAGCTCCTATGTTATGTGATTGAATGTATGTATCTATATTGTTGTTAAATATTCAATGTTAGATGAATGAATGAAGAAACTAGTTAGATCCAATATTCCACATGCATGAATAGAATGACTTCTTTAATCAGATGTTTGATTGAATTAATAAACATCACAAGGTGCAACCAAATATCTCCACTCATTCACAGGCTGCAAAGACTTGATAATTGCAACCACCCATTGATATATCTTGGGTAAGACTGAGTAGTACACCCTATGTGCTTCATTTCCTTCTAGTTTACTAGGGGGCCAATAATTTTAGAGGGATTTTGTTGGAATCTTGTTAAATCTGAACCTGGGTCAGTCTATGACAGTAAGGTAGGATCATAATAGATAAATTACAAAGTAGAATAACAAACCAACATTCTTATTTATTGATAGGACTTATTAATATTGACCTTTATTACATGGAAATATATTATTCTACCTACGTGAGGGGTTAGGTCCCTAACATGTCCTCCCCCTTAAAAATGTCTTTGTCCTTGAGGCTTGAGATGAAGAAATTGTTGCAGAATGGTAGTTGGTTCCCAAGTGGCATCTACTGGAGTTGTATCTTTCCACTCGACTAACACTTCCTTGATGGATCACTGACACAAACAATGCTTACTCTGGTCTGAAAATGCTTGTGGATGTAGCCAAATGGATCCTTCTTTGTCGAAATTGGGAAGGTTGGTTTGCGTTTGGAAATTATTTCCAATCACTTTATTTAAGAAGAAAACATGAAAAACATGATGGAGCTTAGAATGAATAGGCAAAACTAACTGATAGGCCACTTGTCCCACATGCTTGAGAACAGTATAAGGACCATAAAATTTGGGTCCCAGTTTATGAAAATGGTCATCCTTGAGGGAATTTTGCTTGTAAGGATGTAGTCGAAGAAATACTTGATCCCCTTATGCAAATTGAAGTTTAGAGATACCTCGATCTTCTTGTTTCTTCATGTGATTCTAGGCCATGACCAAATTATCTTTGAGAGTACAGAGAATACCCTCTCAAACTGTAAGCATTTGGTCAACTTCCTAGACCTTGAGACAAAAGAAAAATATGAGAGAACTGAAGGTAGATTTTGTCCATATACCACTTCAAAAGGAGTCATGCGGGTAGTTGTATGGTAAGAAGTGTTGTTCCACCATTAAGCTAGTGGTAACCATTGAGCCCATTGATTTTGTCATTCCGTTGAAAAACACCTCAAATATGTTTCCAAACACTTGTTGGAAAATGAAGTTTGAGGATCAGTTTGGGGATGATAAGTTATGTTGAGATGCAATTGGGTTCCTTGTAGCTTGAACAGTTCTTGCCAAAAATTACTGGTGAAATTTGGGTCACGATAAAAAACAATAGAATGAGTCATGTCATTTACCTTGAAGACCTGATCCACGAAACATTGAGCCACAATGGATGTTGTAAATGGGTGTTGAAGATCACATAAATGAGAATACTTGGAAAGACGATCAAATACCACCATTATGAATGATTTATTTCCCGATCTAGGTAAGCCTACGGTAAAATTCATAGATATATCCCGCCAAATAGCAGTTGGAATCAGAAGGGATTGTAGTTTGCCATGAGATTTGACTATTTTTCCCTTGTTGCATTGACACACATCAAATTAAGCCACAAAATTGTGAATGTATTGTTTCATACCATCACCCAAAAAAAAAAGTTTCACCCAGTCATAGGTTTTGGTAAACCCGGAGTGCCCAGCGGTGGGTGTAACATGAAGCTCAGAAAGTACCATGGATTTAAGTTTTGACTATTTACTTAAATACAAATGGCCTTTGTATCGAAGCTCATCATTGATCCAAGAGTACCCTGGGGAGACCGGAGAATTGGCCTACAATTGTTGTATCATATGCAAACTTTTTGGATCGCGTAGCCATTCCCGATGAACAACTTGCAGCCAATCTAGTACAATGAAGGTGAGAGAAAAAAGGGACCCTTCATCTTCATATATTCTTTCAAGTGCATCAACAACCACATTGTCTTTTCCTTTATTGTAAATTATCTCATAATCATATCCAAAGAGCTTAGTCACCCATTTTTTTTTCTCTGGGGAGGAAAGGTGTTGTTCCAGAAAATACTTGACGCTTTGATGATCTGTCTTAATTTGGAAGCATTGACCCAATAGATAAGGGCACCAAAGATCCACAACATGCAGAGTAGCCAACATTTCCTTTTCATATATTGATTTGACCAAATTTTTCTCTGATAGTTGTTTGCTGGTAAAGGAGAAAGGACAACCCTCTTGCATAAGGACATCGCCAATTCCTTTCCTGGAAGCATCACATTCCAGGAAAAAGGTCTTTGTAAAATCAAGAAGGGCAAGGAATGGAGTGGTGCACATGGCCATATTCAAGTTTTGAAAATCCTGAGCAGTTGCTAGATTCCAAGTGAAAGAGTTATTTTTAAGGAGTACAGTGAGAGGTGCCACAATATTTCCATAATTATTAACAAACTTGGGTTAATAACCTGTTAAATATGGAAATCCACCCAATATTTTGAGAGTCTTTGGATCAGGCCAATCTTGCATAGCTTCAATATTTTTAGGATCGACCCTGACATAGGCCTTGCCAACAAGATGACCCAAGTACTCCACTTATGAGGCACAAAAGAAAATTTAGATTGTTTGAGGAAAAGTTGTTGTTGAGAGAGTAGATGGAGAACTCGATCCACATGAGCAATATGGGTTGTCCAGGTTTTACTATAGATGAGGCTATCATAAAATAAAACTAAGACAAAATGATGGAGAAAATGAAAAAATAAATGATTCATGAGGCTTTGGAAAGTGGAGGGAGCATTACACAAGCCAAAGGGGATGACCAAAAAATCATAGTGGCCCTCATGAGTTCTAAATGTAGTCTTAGGAATGTCTTCCTCATTCATACGGATCTCGTGGTATCCAGAACGAAGATCAAGTTTAGTGAAGAAATGTGCGCCACTCAATTCATCCGAGAGGTCATCAATGACAGGAATGTGAAATTTATATTTAATGGAGATTTTTTTGAGGGCATGGAAGTTAGGACACATGTGCCAAGAACCTTATTTATTAAGGACCATGACCAAAATAGAAGACTAGGGAAGATAACACCTGTGTTGAGAATTTCTTGAACAATTTCTCTATTTCATTTTTTGGGGAAAAGGGGTGACGATAGGGACATATATTGGGAGGAAGGATTCCTCGGACAAGGGGAATGGAATGATCATGAACAACATGGGAAGGAGGGAGTCCATGGGGAGTGTAAAAAACCACTTGATTTTCAGAGAGAATGGATTGGAGGTCATGCGGAACAGAGGGTGTCTCAATGGCTTGTATGGCATGGAGTTGGTCAATAATTCTAGAATGACCTTTTTTGAGCAACTTTGCCATGTGATGGGAACTGATGATCTCCGCGGAATTGACGATGATTCCTTGGAACTTATATTGTTGTCCCTCGTGGAATTGCATGGTTAATTCCTTAAAATACATGAGAATGGGACCCAAATTCCTTAGCCATTATACACGCAACACATTTTCACAACGCCCTCCACATTTCATGGGCCCACCATTGGCAATCATGATTTGAAAATTATTGATGACATGGATATAAAAATTAGTTCTTGGGCAATGCGGCGATGAATAAAATTATGGGTGCTTCCACTATCAACAAGAATGATGACCTGCCTATGCTTAATGTAACCAATTAGCTTGAGGGTTTGGGGAGTAGAGAAGCCATTGAGAGCATTTAGGGAAATGACCGGTTCTAGTTCAGGAGGGTCTGAGGGAGGGGTCATGTCAGTGGGTTCAGGTGATAGACACAAGGGGAGCCTCAACATCCTCTTCCAAAACATTCTCCGAGATGGCCATAAAAAGATTTTGTTCCTTACACTTGTTCCCAGTAAAATATTTTTCATCACAATTATAACAAAGGCCTTTGAGTTGGCGTTCATCCATTTTGGCCCTGGTCAATTTATGGATCTTTAGTGGAGTAGAAGGAGGAGTGGGAGTGACTTTTTTAGTGCGAGGAATAAAGGAGGTTTTCGGTTTTGAGAAGAGACAACTTGTTATGATTCCTTATCTCTTTTAGTAGCATCCACCCAAATATGAGGCCAAGCCATGAGGACATGGGAACATATATCATCCTTGAGGCCATTGATAAAAAATTCTCGGAAAAGAGCATCAGAGATGCTCTCTGCACAAAAATCCAATTGCTCAAAAGTGGCTATGAAGTATTCCATTGTGCCATATTGTTTTAACTTTGTAAAACGAGCTAAATGGTTGGTGTTGGTTTCAAAGCATTGAAAAAGCTTTGCCACAAAGTGTGTCCAAGACACATACCCTTGGTGGGAATGTTTTCTCCATTGCCACCATTTCCAACGTTCTTGATATAGATGGAGAACACCATACCTAATTTTGTCCAACTCATCCGTAATTCCATACAAAGCGAAATAATGTTCCATTTTAGTTACCCAGTCAGTGGAATATAAGCCATCAAATTTGGTCACATCCACACACAGAAGGTGTAGGTCACGCTGAAAGTGACGCAGCTGAAAATTATGAGAATGAGAGGAATTTTCACCTTTAGTTTACAAAGGTGGGTCATATTCGTGGAAATCAACAGAAATATGCAGCTTGGTGCAGATCATCGTAGTGATGGATTTAAGTTGGGTAGCAAGGTCTTGTTAGAGGTCCTCTATTTTGGTGGTGATGGAAGAATGCATGTTTTTATCGATGGTGGAAATATTGGCACTGTTCTATCTCACTTATTGTTGGGTTTCTGTGAAATTAGAGTTCAAGCTATTGAATAAAGCTTCAAATTATTGGCTACGGGTGTGGGCTATGATGAAGAGGGAACGTGAAAATGGGGGGGTGGGACCACATAGAAAATGGGTTATGGGTGAAGTGTATCACAAAAATGAGGGCAAAGAGTTGGATACAATGGGTTAAAGCCTAAATAAGGGTGTTGGAAGGGGGTCGAGTCCACGAGAAATTGTTTTGATGAGAAATGATAGGTATGACTACGATAAGGGCGAAGAGAGAAATCCAACAGGATAGGTCTCAAATAATGGTGCCAACAGGATCCAAGATCTTTTTTTTTCTTTACTCCTACGGAGTTATAGTCTGATCTAAAGAATACTATAGTCATGAAATGCCCCAATTCTTAACAAGAAGAAATGTGTAGGAATTTCGCAACCCAAATGCAGCCGACACAGTTGTGTGACAATAGATCTTGTCTTTTCTATTTTTGTTTCTGTCTCAAAGTTTCGGGTATTCAAAGGTTCTACAGACAAGGGTTTTTCATTTGCTATAGCTATCTGATATACATGCAGGGTCCAACATTAGTAATCATCCCAATATCTCAGGGCACCAACCAAGGAGGCTAGAACGTGCTCTTAGCCGGACTACCCAACTACATAGGTACTAGAGAGTATATTCTCAAGTTTTATTCTCGGTGTCACTATAGCAGTCATGAGGTTGATCGAGTTATCTATGGAGGGCTTCAGGAGATCTAGGTCGATCCATATATAGGTGTTTTATAATGCACTACCACTTGAAGGGGTACCAACAGGGCTTACAAGAGTGGCCAACATATGTGCGCTTAAGTACCACTTGTATTTCCTGCGTGTATGAATCCCCAATTGCGGTTTTACGCATGCAATGACAGATATATGTAGATTAAAGATGCTGGAATATGTATCTACCCTGGAAAAAAAATAACCCACAATTTTCTACCAAGGAAGGTGCTCTGATACCACTTGTAATAGTCTATATATAAAACAGTATGCAAAACATAAACAAATAGCTAGAAATGGCATATAAACAACAATATAACCAGAACAACACCACAATAATACCAAAATAATAACAGAATAACACCAGAAAGATTAATTTGATTACTGAGAGCAATGTTCACTTGCCTCTTCGAGGGGGAAACCTCTAGCAGAGCAGAGCTCTATTAGAATAATATCCAAGACAAAACTTCTCATACCCTCGACTCCTATTTATACTAAATATGTCTATCAAAAGAACAATCTAGAGGAAGATCCTCCTAGAAGCAGAAGCTTCTATTAGGTCTTCTTACATTGGACTTATTCTTCCTTATTGCTAGGCCTTATTAATATTGACCTTTATTACATGGAAATATATTATTTTACCTACATGAGGGGCTAGGTCCCTAACAAATATATACTTTCTTCTAGAGAAGGGTTTTGTTATCTTTTACCTCATATATCCTTTGGGTCCATTCTCTGTGAAAATCATCATAATTGGACATTCTCTTACATTTCATTCCCATTAGAATTATGGCATGTTTATCAGAGAGTTCATGTCATGTTCCACACCAATGCTCAAGAATGAGTGTAGTTAATGCACCTATCATATTATTTTCTGCTTGGCCATATTCTTTAAAAAATATATCTCCATTTTCATCTTTAACTTGTTCCTTTTCCATTTTCTCAACTAGGGCAGGTGAAGACTCTATTTCCCACCATTTAGCCAAAGTTCTTGTAAAACATTGTATAATAGACTTACATGCTTCTATTTCACTTTTCCCTTTCATGCACATGAATCTATAGGAAACATGCATTATGTCTATAACTTAACAGATTTGGCCCATGGTCATACTATTTATGTTCCATTCTCAGAAATTTTCATCTGTAAACGTTTGTGCCTCTGGTTGCTTGCCTTTTCCATAAAGGTATGGAGTTGGAACCCTAGTCATGTTCGAAGGAATTGGTTCTTTAGCAGGGAGAATATGAGATTGTGTAACCATAAGATGAGATGAGGATGATTCTTCTTGTTCGAGGGGAAAATGGACTGTAAACCTTTTCTTCAAATCAGTTTCTTCAGGAATGTAGACTGAAAAGTTTACTGATGAGACCTTATATGGAAATAAGTAAGAACCGGGAATGGGTTTGTCATGAAGCTTTCTATATTTTTATAATAATTTAATAATATATTCCCCTATGTTCTTAAAATAGTCACTTAATCCTTCCATTAGTTCTTCATGGTCTCTTTTTGAAGAGTCTTTTTAACTTTCTAAAGTGTTTTTGATTTTAGAGACTTGGGAATTGATAGAGTTTATACTGGAAGCAACTTGATTTGCAGAGACTTGAAGTTGATCTATTTGTTTCTTTCTACCATAATCATTGGTTACAAAAGTATGTGTTTCCATCCCTCTTAGAGAAATATTTTTCCAATTTAAGTGTTCAAACACACTTTGGAGTCTTTTCTCTGAATTTGTTTACTGAGATTCTTCCTTGTGAATCATGAGGGTAGTAGCCTTAGTTTGTTTTTCCTCTTCTCCTAGAATGATTCATTTAAAATGGGGAAAAGGAAAATTTGTCTTAATTATTTTTTCATCTAAGGATTTCCATTTGTATTTGGTACTGGAACTTTCTTTGGCAGCCATCATTTGACTTGCTTCCTTTTGGGAAAGTATGTACCATTCATAAAAGGATATCGACAAATCCTTTATTGGCATATATGTTTTCCATTTCTCAGATAATTATTTTTTTAGTTCTATAGAAGTAGTGGAATTAAATTATTTGGATTGGGGATGAGTAAATGTATCCAAATTTAACATTCTCTTAATCCGGTCTATGTTTACTCTTCTTCTAGGACATCCATTCATAAGGGAAAATAATTTTTGCATCTCTGGGATTGATGGTTTTTGTAGTCCTTTGGGTAATGGATTTTCAAATTTGTAGGATGGAATTATTTCATCTATTTGTTCAATATACCCTAATAAATATCTTGGATTTCCTGGTGGTCTACATTAACTAAATATTTCTCTGAGTCTAGGATCATCTGTTTCTAGCTCAAGAATATGATGCATCATTAACAGATGGATTTCATGTGGAAAATCTATGTTTGTTGTATCAAAACACTTTGGATGAGGTCAACTTTCTTTTGAGATCGAGGTTGGAGGATAATCACTTCTGGGATTATGGTTTTTATGTATAGGAGAGAATAGTTGAGGTTGGGTATTGACCATATTAAGGCATATAGGGCATTTTCTTGGAAGAATCGAAGGTGGTGCCATCCAGATGGGTTCATGAGTAAAAATGGATGGATCTATGTCTTCAAAATTTGGATATGTAAAAGAATATGTAGATGGATCTATGTCTTCTACGATTCCCGATTTAATGGAAATGCCAATTTTGACGGTGGGGGAGATGTTGGCCATGTTTCCTTCTTCAAAAGAATCTGGGGCAGAGATAGGGTTGTTGAACCAGTCTATATTCCCTAGAGGAATAAAATCATTGGTTTCGATTGTGCACATGGAGGCTTGGATAGGAGGGTGAAAGGCGTCTTGTGAAATAAAATTTGCTCGATGATGGAGTGCATTCCATGTGAAATCAGGGGTAGTGATTTCCTCCAGGATATCTTCATCGTAGTGAAAAATGTGAAAGTATAGGGGATCCTGAGACGTGAAAGGGGGAACTATCAATGGGTAAGTGTTGGTGTCATCAAGTGGTAAGGACGGAAATGGGATATCATGTACAAGGTGCGAGGGACTGTTGGACATAAAATGAATTTACCAATACTGTGGAGGGTACCTCATTTTATCGAGGACTGATGAAGAAATATTTAGAATGTCAATGATGTGAGGCTCAGTAAGGGGTGGTTGAGAGGGATCTGGATAATATGTTTGGTGTACTATGACTAACGTTTGGTGATATTGAGGTAGAGTTAGGAAATGATGAGTGTAATGGCCATATTATGAACAAATGGCAAAAGAGAATTTGGTTCACAACCCTTTACTTCTTGCAGTGGAGGACTCCATAGTATCGGTGGACGTACTTGGTGGAGTGGAAAGCAATGTGGTTACTCTAGGGAGTTGTATCATATTTTGTAACTCAGGAAGAGTAGGACATCGATTAGTGGGGTTCCCGTCTCTTTCACATAGTGCGCAAGGAGGTTGAACTCGAGGAGGAAGTGGAGTTGTGAGATCTTTCTTATTTTTACTGCCCCTAGTTGTGGCAATGGTGCCCATAGTTGAGGGTGATGGTGTTGTGGCATGATCCTATATTGGGATCTTCATCAATATTCCCTTTGTCCAGGGAGGGAGAGATGGTTGAGGAGCCATCACAAGTGGATGAAGATACCATACAGGGATGGAAAGCACCATGTTAAGAAGGGTAAGGGTCGCAACTACCTGGAATGCTTGGACTCTAGGTGGAGGGTAGAAAAAGGGAATTTGGGTAATGGCTTGGGGAACTGTCTCCAAAACTAGGATTTTACCCTAGATGGGGGGGGGAGGGGGAATCTGGGATAAGTGGTGCAGTGGGGTTCTTAGGGAATTCCTGAGATAATAGTTCTCCAACTGGTGGAACTGTGATGTGGGGAGGTGCCTCGATGGGAGGAGTATTGGCTTCGATATCGGTTACATTAGAACATACTACAAATACTTGTGTTTAAGGGTGTAGGAGGGGTGGCGCTTCATGATATTCCCGCAACAAGAATGGGTCCTTGAAAATGTCGGGACCCATGTCGATGAATGAATAAGCGTCTGAGCTAGTGCGGAAAAGGGAGAGAATGTTATCAATGTTGACGTAATGATTAGGCTCGTAATGTGTAATTCGGTTGATGGTGATGATTTTTCCATTGTGGGGGAACATCATCATTCAGAACACAAAAGAGGTACCTCCTTCATAGCATACATGTAGCTAAATACAAACAAGTTATTGTAATCAAGTGGGGCATCAATAACTTCAATGTCGATTAATATGGTTTTTCCCCCAGGTTCTATGGGGACATTTTGTAAGATGCCTTCAAGAGACGATGGTCGGCCATCATAGGCTCTCAGGGTGATGGCAGATGGTACTAGCTCAGGTGAGCCAAGATTTTTCCATACTACTTTGGACATGATGCATTTGGATGCACCTTCATCGATGATACATCAATGGACTGTGATGTTCCATATATTAACTGGTATTTGAAAAGATATCAGGGCGGGGAGGCATAGTTCTTCACTATATAGATCAAAAGTGATGAGTCTAATATCTGCTGGGTCGACTTTCCCCAACGAAGAAAGTAAGGATTTCCGCTGAGTTGGAAAATTTTGGAGGACCTCCAATATAGATATGGCTGCAAGATACTGTGCTAAGTCGTTGACCAGGATGCAATTATGGGTTGCCCTGGCATGAGGGTTATGTACGTTCCTTCGTAATGACATATGAGGTATACGAGGGTTTTGTTCAGTGTTAGGGAATGGAATCATCAATGGTTGTCCGATTGTGGTTGTAGCTTATTCTAAGGTTGTTGGGGTAGATTCAGGGGGAACACCGTACTGGCGACCACGTGTTTGTAGAAGAATTTATTCTTTGCTGGTAAGAAGGATGTTTTGATTAGCCGGATTTCCAAGTTGATTGGTACATGGGTTTTGATACTGCCCCATTTGGAGGGGAGTAGGGTGTACCTCTTGTTGGTTATTCATAACACCTTGGTGTGGAATAGGGTTTTTCAAAATGGTCGAAGGTGGATGTTGCAAGTACTATTGTGGGGCCTACTGAGGGATAGGTGGCATTGGAGGACATTGCATGTTCATGGATTCTTTCATTTGTTTGAAGTCAAAAATTTGGGGGAAATGGTGTGTATATTGTCCATACTCACCACAGAGAGCACAAGGAATGTTCATCATGAGATTATTGTTCCTCCCTTGTCCCGATTGGTTGTTATTGTTTCCCCCTTAGGGGTTTTGGTTTCCTTGATTATGGTTTCTCCCAGTGGGAAGGTTTTGTTGGGCATTATTTCCTCCTGGTCCCAGGTTGTTATTGTTTCATTTTTTTCCTTTCTTCTTGGCATTATTCGACGGATGGTCCATATTTTTTCTATTCATTTGTTCAAAATTTTGAATTTGTTGGATGAGAGAGGGTTGAACAAAGTTAACTCCAAGATGTGGTTGTCTTGGCAGAGGAGCAACCGACTGTTGAGGACCAGGGAATGGATAATATGGATTGTTTTGTGGAGACGATTCATATGGCACATAGGAAGTTGAAGCAATTTCATTAGTTCTAAGGTTGTATGCGGAGGTAGAAGGTGGAACCATACTGGGTTGAGAGACCAGACGCATCATGGGTACTAGTGGGGGTCCACCCATTGGGTGAGGGGGAGAAATAGGATATAGTTGTTAGTTAGTAGGAGGAGGGTAATATGATGTCCCTCCATATGGTTGTGGATATTGATGTGCACCATACGCGGGTGGCGGGTGGTCATGAGGGTTGATATGGTTCAGAGATCCAATCAACCCATCAACAGAGTGGAACATCCCGGGTTTGTCCTGGACAAATGGTATGGGTCTAGGTGCATCAGGTAACATTGTGTACAAATAACCTGACTAGGCATAGATGAAGTCAAACTGTTGAGCCTTACTGATGGATTCCTCTTCTGACTGAGGAAAGGTGGATGCTACATCCTTTGCAATAATAGAGACGAGGGATTTGAGAAACCAATCAAGACGTTGTTCTTTGGTGGTTTCGACTTTACACAAACTACGATGTTGATGCCATTCATGGATGTGGTTGGCTATATGGATACTAGTGGTTTGTTTGAACTCTGAGAGAAGTTCTAAAACAATATCATGATGAACTAGTAGTTGGAAAAGGGACAAAAATGCCTTGGCCAATGATTCAAAGGTCACATAGGACCCCAATTGTTTGTCCACACACCATTTGGCTGAGGAACCAGTGAGAGTGCATTGAAACAACCTTAGGTGGATGGAATCATCCATGATGTTGTTGGAAGAGAACCATAACTGAGAGGTCATAATATGGTTTGCGGGATCTTCCCTTGGTTTTCCTTCAAATTTTTGAATATATAAAGGTAA
Organism: Picea engelmannii; assembly: GCA_009831015.1. Taxonomy (NCBI): domain Eukaryota; kingdom Viridiplantae; phylum Streptophyta; class Pinopsida; order Pinales; family Pinaceae; genus Picea; species Picea engelmannii. The sequence continues at coordinate 368,980 of ML778107.1, read as the reverse complement.
TTTTATAGGCATATTGGGCCAAGTGGGATCATGCAAAATGGGATCATTCGTGAGTTTGGTTAAATAAAGAATGTCAAGGGATGCCAAGTATGGCATAGGGATATTTGGTGGAGGATTAGTTCTAGCCATCATGTGAACAGGTAGTGGACCTGTCCCTTGAGAGAGATTTGGTGGGGTTGTACTTATCCCTTGAGAAGAAGTTTGACCCCTTCCTCCTTGTGAAGGAGAACTAGTGAATGGATGACCTTGGGAGTTGGACCCACGCAAAGTGGAACCAATAAAATCTAATCCCAAAATAATGTCACTCACGGGGGTGTGATATGTTTGAGTCGGTGAGTTGGAAAGACTAGGAACCCCTCCTAGAATAGGAGGAAGATTCTGCAAGCATCTAGAACAATGTGGATTCTGTGGATCCCCTATGGTTCCGAATAGCAAAGTGAATGTGTGAAAATGGTGATAAGAGGAATACATGAACAAGTGATTTTATAATTTTGACCTTCACAGCATATTATAAATCATAATGGCATGTAACCAAATGAACATCATACATACATCATTGTAAAGTAAGAAAGCATGTAGATAGGTGGAGTTTGTCTGCATGGGGGAACAACAAATAAAAGCTCGTGTCCTAAAATATCTAATATCCTTCCTATCAAATAACATTGGACCTTCCAGTAGCCACAAAATAGCCGACCAAGGTGCGATTGCAGCCCACAATTGTCACCTGTGTAGATATCCTAAGTTTGGCCACTAAGTACCTCGGTCAAGGTGCAGAATTTAGATTTTTAGCCTAAAAAATAGGTTAGGGGTTGGATGCCCTTCCAAGAGTTGGGTGACTCAAGGAGGGATGCATAGAAAAACCAGACCTCAGCCTTCAACCTTTGATGGGTATCTCCCTACCTTATGGTTTAGGAGCACTTGACTTGGAGGATTTGAAAGTTCTGTATGTCTCAACTTATATTGTTTGAAAATGTGAGAACCAGATAACATGGGGTATTTGGATGCCTACCCTTGAGATCCTACCTAGACTAAAAAAATTATTTTGGCACCTCCTGTGGAGGAAACATTAGTGGGTTTTTAGAAAAAAATTAGATGTGGTGGGATGAGAGATTGGGGGTGTGATCAAATCTCATTTGAATTAAATGGGTGTGGATAATTTCCAAAGAAGTAGTGGGACGTTTCAGAATTCCTTTGGTGAAAACCTACTTCAACCTCAACTATTCAAAGTATAAATTATGTGTGTGAGGAGTGACTTTGTGTGTGATAAAGTGAAAGTGTTCCAGGACTTTAATAAGTTAAGTGTGAGATTGCAACATGTGGACTTCCTGTGGTCCTTACAATTTTTTTTTACCTAGCTTACTAAGTGTCATTGGTACAACCTTGTGGAATATTTCAAGTCCTAAAGAACTAGAAATGTGGACATATGGGTCCTTTACAAATCCTTTAAACTCCCTAAATGTTGTATACACTAAGAAATCTTTGAAACTATCCTAGATTGAAAGCACGTGGGAATGTATGGGCCCACTACTTTGATATTTAAACTTCCCTAGATTGTGATGTAAACTAATAAGGAAATTTCAAGAAACTATCCTAAGTTTGCAACATGTGGGCATGTATGGGCCCTTGCAAAACTTTAAGATGATTTCAAAAAACTAAGAGGAACCCTAGAGGGGATTTGTCCTCTCCTAAAGATTTTGTTAAGGGAGATGAAATGTACCTTTAACCACCTTTCTGATTCTCAAGATCACACTAGGGTGTGAGAGAAGAGTATACTTGAGGTTCAAATTTAACTTCTAGTCCCAGTCTAAGTGACTTATGTATGGAAGAAACAATCTCAACTTTAAAATTTTACAAGCCAAATAAGCCATCCATGTGGAAACCAAAGTAAAAGAGGATAATATTGGTTATTTTTATGCCCTAAGTGCCTATGTTATCTAAACTTTCATATGGGAAAGTATTATAAGTGGAGTGTAGTTGTCTTACAAAGTGCATGAAAACAATAATCTGAAGGCTAGGGGCCTTCAAATCATCATAAAAACCCCTACAATTTTGAAAAATTGGAGATATGTGTGGGTTACAACTCTGACATGTGTGAAGTGGGCACACAATGTACATAATGTGCAATGTAAATAAGCTTGTGGCATGCACATTATGCAGAGTGCGCAACTGTGGGTAGGAAAATATGTGCACTTCATATCACGCGTCAGGGGAGAAATTTCCAAGTGAAATACTCCTTCCCCAACTATAAATTTTGACTTTGGCAGGTTGGGCTAGGCCGATTTTGGTACTTTCAAGACAAAACAATCAAAATTAAGTGCTCTCTAAGATCAAATAGGGAGGAATTTGATACAAATCCCTAGTATGGTCACCAATCTGTTGTGTTGGTTTTGTCACTTGGGTGAGAAAAATAACAACACTTTCATATCTAGATGGGCCTACTAGACAAGACATAAGTTTGTGAGTGGGTTAAACAAGCCAAACACATGTATAAACAAAGAAATAAACTAAATAAACTAATAAATAAATGTTAGGAAGCATGATAAACTTATAACCATAAAAATCAAACAATGACCAACATAATGCTACCAATGGATCGATAGATTAGTAGGCAAAACACCATAGAGAAAAATACAGACTTATGAGTCCCATCTTCCTTCTTGGGAGGGATATTGAGTTTCCTAATGGAGAGATATTTCTACAATGGAAGAAATGTAAAATGGTGAAGAACAACAATTCATATTCTCTCAAGAGGTGAGTGGAATGGCCTATTGCAATGGTGCTTGAAGGCTCCAAAGAGAAAAGATGATTCTTAGGGGAGAATTATTGCAGCATAATAATACTATGAATATCTTGGTTTCTTAGTGCACCCATGGCTCTTATGATGAAGAGGGAATGTGGGCTATGATGAAGAGGGAATGTGAAAATGGGCGGGTGGGACCACATAGAAAATGGGTTATGGGTGAAGTGTATCACAACGATGAGGGCGAAGAGTTGATAAAATGGGGTAAAGCCTAAATAAGGGTGTTGGAAGGGGGTCGAGTCCACGAGAAAAACATTTGATGAGAAATGATAGGTATGACTACGATAAGGGCGAAGAGAGAAATCCAACAGGATAGGTCTCAAATAATGGTGCCAACAGGATCCAAGCTCTTTTTTTTTCTTTACTCCTGCAGAGTTATAGTCTGATCTAAAGAATACTATAGTCATGAAATTCCCCAATGCTTAACAAGAAGAAATGTGTAGGAATTTCACAACCCAAATGCAGCCGACATAGTTGTGTGACAATAGATCTTGTCTTTTCTATTTTTGATTCCGTCTCAAAGTTTAGGGTATTCAATGGTTCTACAGACAAGGGTTTTTCATGTGCTATAGCTATCTGATATACATGCGGGGTCCAACAGTAGTAATCAACCCAATATCTTAGGGCACCAACTAAGGAGGCTAGAACATGCTCTTAGCTAGACTACCCGACTACCTAGGTACTAGAGAGTATCTTCTCAAGTTTTATTCTCGGTGGCACTATAGCAGTCATGAGGTTGATCGAGTTATCTATGGAGGGCTTCAGGAGATCTAGGTCGATCCATATATAGGTGTTTTATGATGCACTACCACTTGAAGGGGTACCAACAGGGCTGACAAGAGTGGCCAACAGATGTGCGCTTAAGTACCACTTGTATTTCCTGCGTGTATGAATCCCCAATCGCAGGTTTACGCATGCAATGACAGATATATGTAGATTAAAGACATTGGAATATGTATCTACCCTGGAAAAAAAATTAACCCACAATTTTCTACCAAGGAAGGTGCTCTGATACCACTTGTAATAGTCCAGATATAAAATAGTATGCAGAACATAAACAAATAGCTAGAAATGGCATATAAACAACAATATAACCAGAACAACACCACAATAATACCAAAATAATACCAGAATAACACCAGAAAGAGTAATTTGATTATTGAGAGCAATGTTCACTTGCCTCTTCGAGGGGAAAATCTCCAGCAGAGCAGAGCTCTATTAGAATAATATCCAAGACAAAACTTCTCATACCCTCGACTCCTATTTATACTAAATATGTCTATCAAAAGAACAATCTAAAGGAAGATCCTTCTAGAAGCAGAAGCTTCTATTAGGTCTTCTTACATTGGACTTATTCTTCCTTATTGTTAGGCCTTATTAATATTGACCTTTATTACATAGAAATATATTATTCTACCTACATGAGGGGCTAGGTCCCTAACAAATATATACTTTCTTCCAGAGAAGGTTTTTGTTATCTTTTACCTCATATATCCTTTGGGTCCATTCTCTGTGAAAATCATCATAATTGGACATTCTCTTACATTTCATTCCCATTAGAATTATGGCATGTTTATGAGAGAGTTCATGTCATGTTCCACACCAATGCTCAAGAATGAGTGTAGTTAATGCACCTATCATATTATTTTCTGCTTGGCCATATTCTTTAAAAAATATATCTCCATTTTCATCTTTAACTTGTTCCTTTTCCATTTTCTCAACTAGGGCAGGTGAAGACTCTATTTCCCACCATTTAGCCAAAGTTCCTGTAAAACATTGTATAATAGACTTACATGCTTCTATTTCACTTTTCCCTTTCATGCACATGAATCTATAGGAAACATGCATTCTGTCTATAACTTAACAGATTTGGCCCATGGTCATACTATTTATGTTCCATTCTCAGAAATTTTCACCTGTAAATGTTTGTGCCTCTAGTTGCTTTCCTTTTCCATAAAGGTCTGGAGCTAGAACCCTAGTCATGTTCGAAGGAATTGGTTCTTTAGCAGGGAGAATATGAGATTGTGTAACCATAAGATGAGATGAGGATGATTCTTCTTGTTCTAGGGGATAATGGACTGGAAACCTTTTCTTCAAATCAATTTCTTTAGGAATGTAGACTGAAACGTTTACTGATGAGACATTATATGGAAATAAGTAAGAACCGGGAATGGGTTTGTCATGAAGCTTTCTATATTTTTATAATACTTTAATAATATATTCCCCTATGTTCTTAAAATATTCACTTAATCCTTCCATTAGTTCTTCATGGTCTCTTTTTGAAGAGTCTTTTTAACTTTCTAAAGTGTTTTTGATTTTAGAGACTTGGGAATTGACAGAGTTTATACTGGAAGCAACTTGATTTGCAGAGACTTGAAGTTGATCTATTTGTTTCTTTCTAGCATAATCATTGGTTACAAAAGTATGTGTTTCCATCCCTCTTAGAGAAATATTTTTCCAATTTAAGTGTTCAGACACACTTTGGAGTCTTTTCTCTGAATTGTTTTACTGAGATTCTTCCTTGTGAATCATGAGGGGAGTAGCCTTAGTTTGTTTTTCCTCTTCTCCTAGAATGATTCATTTAAAATGGGGAAAAGGAAAATTTGTCCTAATTATTTTTTCATCTAAGGATTTCCATTTGTATTTGGTACTGGCACTTTCTTTGGCAGACATCATTTGACTTGCTTCCTTTTGGGAAAGTATGTACCATTCATAAAAGGATATCCACAAATCCTTTATTGGCATATATGTTTTCCATTTCTCAGATAATTATTTTTTTAGTTCTATAGAAGTAGTGGAATTAAATTATTTGGATTGGGGATGAGTAAATGTATCCAAATTTAACATTCTCTTAATCCGGTCTATGTTTACTCTTCTTCTAGGACATCCATTCATAAGGGAAAATAATGTTTGCATCTCTGGGATTGATGGTTTTTGTTGTCCTTTGGGTAATGGATTTTCAAATTTGTAGGATGGAATTATTGCATCTGTTTGTTCAATATACCCTAATACATATCTTGGATTTCCTGGTGGTCAACATTAACTAAATATTTCTCTAAGTCTAGAATCATCTGTTTCTAGCTCAAGAATATTATGCATCATTAAGAGATGGATTTCATGTGGAAAATCTATGTTTGTTGTATCAGAACACTTTGGATGAGGTCAACTTTCTTTTGAGATTGAGGTTGGAGGATAATCACTTCTGGGATTATGGTTTTTATGTATAGGAGAGAATAGTTGAGGTTGGGTATTGACCATATTAAGGCATATAGGGCATTTTCTTGGAGGAATCGAAGGTGGTGCCATCTAGATGGGTTCATGAGTAAAAATGGATGGGTCTATGTCTTCAAAATTTGGAGATGGAGATGGTTGTTCTGAGAAGAATGGTTAGAGACAAGAACATAGAATAAAGGGAATTGGATGAGTCCTAGAATGGGTGGCTATTCAAAAATGGCAGTGTGATAACATTCAGTTCTTGTTGTATGTAACACATGATATGATGACTTAGAAGAGACATATCTTCTTGGATTAAATTGAATATGTTAGGGACATAACCCCTCATGTAGGTAGAATAATATATTTTCATGTAATAAAGGTCAATATTAATAAGGCCTAGAAATAAGGAAGAATAAGTCCAATGTAAGAAGACCTAATAGAAGATTTCACTTCTAGAAGGATCTTCGTCTATATGGTTCTTTTGATATACATATTTAGTATAAATATGAGTCAAGGGTATAATAAATTTTGTCTTGGATATTATTGTAATAAATATCTTCTTTTATTGGAGGTTTCCCCCTCGAAGAGGCAAGTGAACATTGCTCTCAGTAATCAAAGTTCTCTTTCTGGTGTTATTCTGGTATCATTTTGGTATTATTGTGGTATTGTTTTGGTTATATTGTTGTTCATTTTCCATTTCTATCTATTCATTTCTACTCTGCATACTTTTTATATCTGGAATATTACAAGTGGTATCTAAGCACCTTCATTGGCAACAAATTGTGGGTTAATTTTTTTTTTCAGGGTAGATATGTATTCCGGTGTCTTTAAGCTACAAATATCTTTCATTACACAAATAAACCCATGACCGAGGATTCATACACGCATGAAATACAAGTGGTACTTAATCACACATATGTTGCCCACCGTTGTAACCCCTTTTGGTACCCCTTCGAGTGGTAGTGCATCAGATAATACCTGTATACAGATTGACCTAGAACTCCTGAAGCCCTCCATAGATAAACAGATCAGTCTCTTGACTGCTATAGTGCCAACAAGAAAAAAAATTGGGAAGATAATCTCTAGTATCTAGGTAGTCGGGTAGTACGACTAAGCACACAGTCTATCCTCCTTAGTTGGTGCCCTGATATATTGGGTTCGGTACTATTGTTGGACCCTGCACATATATCATAGAGCTATAGCACATGGAAAACCATTGTTTGTAGAACCATTGAATACCTAACCCTTGGGACAAAACCAAAAAAGGAACATACAAGATCTATTGTGGCACAACTGTGTCTCCTGCATTCAAGTTGCAAAATTAATACACATTTCTTCCTGTTAATCATTTGGGCATTTCATCACCGTTGTATTCTTTAGATCAGACCATAATTCTGCAGGATAAAAAAAAAAAAAAAAAAACGAGTTTGGACTCTATTGGCACCATTATTTTAGACCTATCCCGTTGGATTTCTCTCTTCTCCCTTATCTCAATCATACCTATTATTTTTCAACAATTTTTTTTTTGTGGACCTGACCCCCTTCCAACACCCTTATTTGGGATTTAGCCCATTGGATTCAACTCGTCACCATGATCGTTGTGATACACTTCACCCATAACCTATTTTCTGTGTGGTCCCACCCGCCCCTTTTCTTGTTCCCTCATCATCATGGTCCATACTCGTAGCCAAGACTTGGAAGCTCACCTCACTACCTTGCACTCTAGTTTCACAGAAACCCAACAAGAACTGCGACAACTCAATGCCAATATTTCCGCCATCAATCAAAAGATTCATTCCTCCATCGTCGCCTCCATTGCAGAACTCAAACAAGAGCCCAAACAAGACAATACTACCCATGTTGAATCTGTTGCTACAAATATCTATGCCAAGCTTCATATCCCTACAGATCTTCCCTTATCCGACCCACCTTTTCATACTAGAGGTGAAACTACCTCTCATTCCTAGAATTTTTAGCCCCATCACTTTCAGCGTGACCTACGCCTTCTGCGTGTGGATGTGACCAACTTTGATGGATCTGATCCCACTATCTGGGTAACTTAAATGGAACATTATTTCTCTTTGTATGGCATTACAAATGAGTTGGCCAAACTTTGGTATGTTGTTCTCCATCTAGATAAAGAACATTGGCAATGGTGGAAATGGAGAAAAAATTCCCACCAAGGGTATGTGCCTTGGACACACTTTGTGGTAGAGCTTTATGAACTCTTTGACACTGACACCAACCATTTAGGCCATATGAAAAATTTGAAACAATATGGCACAATGGAAGACTTTATAGCTAGTTTTGAGTGACTGGATTTTCGTACAGAGGGCATGTTTGATGTTTTTTTTCGAGAATGTTTTATCAGTGGCCTCAAGGATGCGATTTTTTCTCATGTCGTCATGGCTCGCCCTTAGAGTTGGGTGGATGCTACTAAAAGAGACAAGGAATCACAACAGGTTGTCTCTTCTTAAAATCGCAAACCCTCCTTTATTCCTCGCACTAAACCAGTAACTCCCACTCCTCCTTATAGTCCACTAAAGATCCAAAAATTGACCAGGAACAAAATGGATGAACACCAACTCAAAGGCCTTTGTTGTAATTGTGATGAAAAATATTTTCCGGGACACAAGTGTAAGGAACAAAATATTTTTATGGCCATCTCGGAGGATGTTTCAGAAGAGGATGTTGAGTCTCCCCTTGTGTGTGTGTCACTTGAACCCACTAACATAAATCCTCCCTTACACCCTCCTGAAGTAGAATCGGTCATTTCCCTAAATGCTCTCACTGGATTTTCTTCTCCCCAAACCCTCAAGCTAATTGGTTACATCAAGCATAGGAAGGTCATCATTATTGTTGATAGTGGAAGCATACATAATTTTGTTCATCGCTGAATTTCCCAAGAAACTAATTGTTATATCCATACAGTCAATAATTTCCAAATCATGATTGCCAATGGTGGTTCCATGAAATCTGGAGGGCGTTGTGAAAATGTGTGTCTCCAAATTGGTGAATACCATCTGAAATCTCATATGTTTTCTATCGACATGGGAGGCTGTGACATTGTGTTGGGTGTAGAATGGCTAAGGACTTTGCATCCCATTATCATGGATTTTAAGGAATTAACCATGCAATTTGATCAAGAGGGCCAACAATATAATTTCCAAGGCATCATCACCAGTTCCCCAGAGATCATTAGTTCCCATCGCATGGAAAAGATGTTCAAAAAAGGTCATTCTGGAATTATTGCCCAACTCCATGCCATACAAGCCATTGAGAAACCCTCTTTGTCACAGGACCTCCAATCCATCCTCTCTAAACATCAAGTGGTTTTTTCCACTCCCCAGGGACTCCCTCCTTCCCATGGTGTTCATGATCATTCCATTCCCCTTATCCTAAGAAGCCTTCCTCCCAATATCCATCCCTATTGTCACCCCTTTTCCCAAAAAAATGAAATTGAGAAAATGGTTCAATAACTGTTCAACGCAGGTGTTATCCTCCCTAGTATGAGACCCTACTCTTCTCCTATGGTCATGGTCCTTAAGAAATAAGTTTCTTTTCGAATGTTTCCCAACTTCTTCTCCCTCAACAAACACACCATTAAATACAAATTTCCCATTCCTGTCATTGATGACCTCTTGGATGAATTGAGTGGCGCCCAATTCTTTACTAAACTAGATCTTCGTTCGGGCTACCACCAGATTCATATGAAAGAGGTAGACATTCCTAAGACTTCCTTTAGAACTCATGAGGGCCACTATGAGTTTTTGGTCATGCCCTCTGTCTTGTGTGATGCTCCCTCCACTTTCCAAAGCCTCATGTATCATATCTTCCATCCTTTTCTCCGTCATTTTGTGTTAGTTTTCTTTGATGATATCCTCATCTATAGAAAAACCTTGATATACCATCTTTCTCATGTGGATCAAGTTCTCCATCTACTCTCTCAGCACCAATGTTTCCTCAAACAATCTAAATGTGCTTTTGGTGCCTCCGAAGTCGAGTACTTGGGTCATCTTGTGGGCAAGGTCGACGTCAGGGTGGATCCTAAAATGATTGAAGCTATGCAAGATTGGCCTCACCCAAATACTCTCAAAATCTTGAGGGGATTTTTGGGTTTAACAGGTTATTATCGCAAGTTTGTTAAGAATTATGGAAATATTGTGACAGCTCTCACTGAACTCCTTAAAAATAATTCTTTCACTTGGACTCCAGCAACTGCTCAGGATTTTCAAACCTTCAAGATGGCCATGTGGACCACTCTAGTCCTGTCACTTCCTGATTTTACAAATACCTTTGTTCTGGAATGTGATGCTTCTGGGAAAGGAATTGGCATTGTCCTTATGCAAGAGGGTCGACCTTTGGCCTTTACCAACAAACAATTGTCCGAGATAAATTTGGTCAAATCAATCTATGAAAAGGAAATGTTGGCTATTATACATGTCATGGATATTTGGCACCCTTATATATTGGGGAAACGCTTCCAAATTAAGACAGATCATCAATGCCTTAAGTATTTTCTGGAACAACACCTTTCCTCCCCCGAGCAACAAAAATGGGTGACTAAGCTCTTTGGATATGATTATGAGATCATTTACAAGAAAGGAAAAGACAATGTGGTTGTTGATGCACTTTCCCAAAAATATGAATATGAAGGGTCCTGTTTTTCTCTCTCCTTCATTGTACCAGATTGGCTCCAAGTTGTTCGCTAGGAATGGCTACACGACCCCAAAAGTTTGCATTTGATACAAAAGTTCTAGTCCAATTCTTGAGTTTCCCTAGGGTACTCTTGGCTCAATGAGGAGCTTCAATACAAAGGTTGTTTGTATTTAAGTAAATAGTCAAAACTTAAATCCACGGTACTTTATGAGCTTCATGCTACACCCACAGTTGGGCACTCCTGGTTTACCAAAACCTATGACCGGTTCAAACGTTCTTTTTTCTGGGATGGTATGAAACAAGACGTTCATAATTTTGTGGATGAATGTGATGTGTGTCAATGCAGCAAGGTCGAAACAATCAAATCTCTGGGAACACTACAACCGCTTCCGATTCCACCTACTATTTGGTGGGATATCTCTATGGATTTTATTATAGGCTTACCTAAATCGAGAAATAAATCATTCATTATGTTGGTAGTTGATCGTCTTTCAAAGTATGCTAATTTATGTGCTCTTCAAAACCCATTTACAAAATCCACTGTGGCTCAACTTTTCATGGATCAGGTCTTCAAGATTCATGTCATGCCTCATTCTATTGTTTCTAATCGCGACCCAAATTTCACTAGCAATTTTTGGCAAGAACTGTTCAAGCTACAAGGCACCCAATTGCATCTCATCACAATTTATCATCCCCAGACTGATGGTAAAACTAAAGTTGTCAACAAATGTTTGGAAACATATTTGAGGTGTTTTGCATCGGAAAGGAAACATCAATGGGATCAATGGTTACCACTAGTGGAATGGTGGTACAACATTTCATACCATACAACTACCTGCATGACTCCTTTTGAAGCGATGTATGGAGAAAATCCACCTTTGGTTCTCTCATATTTTCCAGGTGTCTCGAAGGTCCATGCGGTTGACCAAACGCTTACAATTTGAGAGGATATTCTACGTACCCTCAAAGAGAATTTGGTCATGGACCAGAATTGCATGAAGCAAAAGGCAGATCAAGGTCGCTCTGAACGTCAATTTGCAGAAGAGGATCAGGTGTTTCTTGGACTGCAACATTACAAGAAAAATTCCCTCAAGGTTGACCATTGTCAGAAATTGACGCCCAAATTTTATGTTCCTTATACAGTTCTCAAGTGTGTGGGACATGTGGCCTATCAATTAGCTTTTCCTAGTCATTCTAAGCTCCATCCTATTTATCATGTTTCCTGCTTAAACAAGGTGATTGGAACTAAGTGCCAAACCCAAACCACCCTTCCCGAGTTGGATGAAGAAGGCTCCATTTGGCTATAGCCACAAGCAGTTTTGGACTAGCGTGAGTGTCATCTACATCAACGCACCATCAAGGAAGTGTTATTCCAGTGGAAAGATACAACTCTTCCACTTGAGAACCAACTACCATTTTGCAACAATTTCCCCATCTCAAGCCTTGAGGACAAGGTTTTGTTTAAGGGGGAGGGCATGTTAGGTACCTAACCCCTCACGTAGGTAGACTAATATGTTTCCATGTAATAAAGGTCAATATTAATATGGCCTAGAAATAAGGAAGAATAATTCCAATGTAAGAATACTTAATAGAAGCTTCCGCTTCTAGAAGGATCTTCCTCTAGATGGTTCTTTTGATAGACATATTTAGTATAAATAGGAGTCGAGGGTATGAGAAATTTTTTCTTGGATATTATTGTAATAGAGCTCTGCTCTGCTAAAGTTTTCCCCCTCAAAGAGGCAAGTGAACATTGCTCTCAGTAATCAAAGTGATCTTTCTAGTGTTATTCTGGTATCATTTTGGTATTATTGTGGTATTTTTCTGGTTATATTGTTATTCATTTTCCATTTATAGATATTTATTTATGTTCTACATAATTTTAATATCTGGAATATTATATAATAATTGATTGAGTATGATCTTCTGCAATATTTGCAGTATTGAGAGTAATTTGGGGTGAGGGCTTAGGAGCCTGCACTACCCATTCAATAGGAAAATCTAATTGTTCCTATGAAATGGCTTGGGGAACAAGTTGGCATTGTCTGTAGAGGTATATACTAAGGTAGAAATCTCTGAATCTCTATCAGGTGCATGCAAAAATATTATACATAGAGTGTTAGCATATCCTTTGGTGAGAACCTTAACTTGCAATATATCTTTGAGGTTTGGGTCAGTGGGAGAGACTTTGAAATTTGGATGAGAGTCAAACCAAATAGGGCCTCTGACAAGATCACCTAGTAACCCTCCTATTAGAGAAAGGAAAAAATTGTTGAAACATTTATCAAGCACAACAATAAGAGAAAATACAGGTATACCAGCTCTGTGTAGAGTTTCAATGCCTATTTTGATACATCTGATAGGTAGGAAGTTTGATCTCGATTTTTTGGCTTCAATCCTAATTTCATCAGGGTCTAAGGTAGGGATAATACAATGATCAAATTCATTCTGTTGGAATTCAGAGATTGTTTCAATGATTTTAAATTGAGAATATGCACATAGTTGAAACATAAGAATATCATCATAAATATCCTTAATGGATAACTTAGAAATTTTCCACCTAGGGAGAGGATTTTCTTCTTTATGTACTTTATTGAAACTTTTCACATCACACATTCTCATTGAACCAAATAGATGAGAAATAGATGATATTTCAATTTTAGCATTATGTCTTTCTTCTATTGCTTTCTGTTTCATCTCTTTATAAGACATAGAATGAGAAGTATTGGAACAAGAGGGAGAATCAATGGAACTTGGATTGGCTCTGATACCAATTTTTGCAGAGGCATCCCTCGATGAAGAAAGATGCTTGATTTTTTATTTTCACCTTCTTTTGATGTTATGAACTTCTACATGAACCCCTACATGATCCTTCAATCAGATTCAACACCTTTCCTTCAACAAAATCCCTAAGCGAATTCGTTGTCTTAGCAGGAAAAAAAAAGGAAAATAATTCTCAAGAATCCTAAGAGAACCTCGGGTGAACTTCAAATGAACTTTTACTCAAAATGAAAGATATAAACACGCATTGAAGAAATATTTCTATTAATTTAAAAAAATATTTACAGATCTTTTCAGACTTACAAACTCAAATTCACATATTTGGACCATAGCACATTTCAGGATACCTCATACCTAAGTAGAATATATCTTGACCTTAGGAATTATCTGGAAACCCTTCAGTTTCTGGTGCTACTGGAAAATTCTTCAAATAGACTTGTGAGTTCTGCCACTTTAGTTCATAGGCTCCCAACGGAGTAGTTCCTTTGAATACTATCAAACTCGCGACAGAAAGAGCAGAGATCAGACATAATGGAGCTTAGAAGACAAATACTAACCGATACTCTAAGACTTGGTTCCTCAAATGAGTGCCCTCAATATTTATTTATAGACTTTCTCTAGACTTCAGACTAATGAAATGTGCAAGAATCATCCCGAATGGTCGAAAAATTCTTTTAGTACAGACTGGAAATATTTTTCATAAATGTTTTACCTTCCAATAGATTCTTTAGAATGTGGGTCAAACAAAAACAAAAATCGGAGAAGTTGTCCTAGTTCTAAGGATTTGCATGAAAATAAAATCATACAGAGAAGATATTAGTCATGATCACAAAACATCCCCATATTATATTGTTGGGAATATCCTCCATCAGTTTCCCAAGATTTTGAATAAATCTTACCTACTATGATTGTTCATCCTTGCAATGATTGTGCAGAGATTCTCATTTTTACAAGCCATCGAAGATGATTAGTTTCATACATTGACAAGATCATGTCATTATTAATTTTGTCAGATTCAAGGAGATCACATAGTTCTCTGAGTGGAATATCTTATGTTCTGCATTCTATCTTTAAGCATGCTAGGTCCACTTCGCTTTTTTTGATGTCGAAGTCTCTCCACCAATATGATAGACAAACAAGATATAATCCCTTGATACTAGTATATACGCTTCTTGATTTCAATAATGTGAAATATGTCTTATTCCTATTCTCTTTCCTGATAAAATTCCACCATGCCTTTCTGTAGTCATTGTAATTCATGTCTGTTCCAAAGATCTTCTGTGTGGGATCTTGATCCCGCCAAAGAGCATAGGAGAGGGGTCTATAGTGTAAAAAATATTGATGAGATAATCTTGTATTATTATTAAACTATTGCCAAATCAAGTTTATATCTCTGAAGGTGTAGGATAAAGTTGAAGTAGCATTAGTTTCAACTCTGGTCGATCTGTCATAAAGCATGTCTGGAATGTTTCCAGTATAAAATGGGATTCTTCTGACTTCTGGAACATAATTTGGTAGGAGATGAATTTGTTTCAAATTGATATTGAGAACTTTAGTTCTTCTGAGTTTCCATGTAGGTTTCCATAATTGAGCATATACTTTCCAATATTCATTATCTGGTATATTCCTTATTTGTTCACCTCCATTTTTACATTCAGTAACAATGACCAGGCAATGGATTTTTGCATTTTATCTTGCTTTTTTTGTAACCATGTTCGATTTTTCCCTCACTCGCTTGCAAACGCTCGCTTGTTTTCACGCTCACTTGAAGGTTTCCTCTACTAAGAAAATCAGGGATAGAATTTTCTTTGGCTTTGATGTGTTCAATATAAAAATAAAAATTTGCAAATAGAGATTTTCATCTTGCAAATTTTGATTCACTTGTGTTGGCCCTTAACCAAGTTTTGGGATTTTCTTGGTCATGTTGACCTATTTTGGGACTTCGAAAACCTGTCAAAGGAGGAGCGCAAGATGAAGCGGAGATCATGGGATCTCGACCCACTTTTGGATCCTTTTTGGGTTTTTGGGAATATGTAACGGGAATGGGATTTTGGCCCATGGGTTTACCCATGTTTAGGCCTATTTTGTATGTATAAATAAAAGGATAGGCAATGCAAGACATAGTTGAATTCGAATAGTATATCTATGTGATGTAGGCTAAGTGCTAGGGTTGGATCTGTGTGATCATGGATTTGTGCATTCTGTGTAAGACTTGCAGAGATGAGTGCAAGTCCTTGTGCGAGACTATAAACGACTTAGTGTTGTAATGCAAGGAAGAAGGATCTAGCAAGATGCGAAGATATTTTGTCTTGTGTGGAGTAAGGGTTTTGAAGTCTTTGTGCTTGTAACCAATTGACTAAAGACAATAAATAAGAAGAGTTGGTGGACATAGCCCCAGGGTGGGGGTGAACCACGTAAACACTGTCTTATGTGAGATGTGTTTTGTCTTGATGTGTTCACATGATATTTGCTAAGTGATTTGATATGTTTTGATAGATCTGCTTATGCTTAGTGCTAATGATATTTGTGACTATTAGATCTGATCCATATGAATATTCTTATTTCTTGATCTGCTAGATTTGACCTATCTATTAATGCTAAGTGTTTGAATACAATAGATTAATCTGATTACTACGAAGCCCTTTTTTTATCAACGAAGTGATTAATGATTATATATTTTAGAATTAACAATGCTAAGTGATTTATTAAGTAGTACAATCATAGATCTGTGTCCCAGCTAAGGTTGCAGACACCTGAGTCTTGCAACCACCCCTGCCTCTACCTCCGGTGAGACTTCATCTTCCTCGCAGGTGTTGTTGAAAGGGTCGATAGTTAGGGATTTTTTGGTGCGTTGTTGTAGCGTTGAACCCTAGGTCTGCCCCTGTGCCAAAAAATAGTTCCATTTCCAGGACCTGAAACTGTGATTGCTGGGAACTAAGAAAGGAGAAGCTCTATACAAAGATTCATCTTGAAATTGTGGAAGCTCTGTGTTGAAGAAAAGAGGTCGGATCTAAAAGAAAGAAGCTCAATATGAAGAAAAGAGGTCATATTTGAAGGAAATAAGAAAGATCTGAAAGCTTTGTTCTCTAAGAAAGGTAAAAGTGATAATTTTCGATTATAATAGGTAAGATCTACAAGCTCTGTGCTCTGATAAAGGTAAAAATAGTAAACAAAATTTTAGATCTGGAAGTTTTGTGCTTTGTAAAAGTAAGTTAAGTGGAAATTTTGTTTCTAGAGTATGGATCTAGGTATGTTTAGTAGAGTCTGTCCTAGTTTGAAAACTAGGGCATTAATAGATGAAATAAGGTTTGATATGAGTAGATCTGGTAGGAATAGTGATACATATGTTATACCTATGGATAGAAAGATTGTTTGTACTAACGAATGGATGCGGGATCCCAGAAATAATTTATTGCAGGTTAGCTCCTATGATCCTAGTGTGTAGTACATAAGAGGTTGGGGATCATTTAAAAGAAAGAGAGGACTAACCCTCTGTTATAGTTGCAGAAAACCGAGACTTCTTGCTAAAGAATGCCCTAGGAAAAGACCTAGTTGTCTTTGTTGCAAAGCTATGGACCATGAAGTGTTGGATTTCCCCAGAATTATTGCTAATATTGAAAGAATGAATCTGCATCAAGAGAACCCTAAGGAAGCTCTAGAGGCTATAGCAGAACCCTAGGAAGAATCAAAGAAAATACTACTACAAATGAGAGAAACCTTGAATGATCACTGACATGTCATATTATCAGAGATCTTCAAAGGAAAAGAATGCATTGAAGAAAGAATAAGAGACTTCGACATTGACTGTGTCCTAGATGAGGAAACACAGGTGAATATCATGACATAGAGAACTTGGGAAACTATAGGGAGGCCTACTATGATTTCTTCATTAGGAGGACTACGGTTATTCAGAGGAAAACTGGTAAACCTGTGTGGAAGGATCGCTTAGATACCTATGACCGTCAATGGAAATTCTACAGAGGAATATTTTGAGATTATTAAATTTGTTGAGGAAAGCGCCCCGTTTACCATGTTAATAGGAAATCCTTGGATTGACAGAGATCAAGCCAGACGAAATAAAGAAGAAGAAGTCTTGGAGAAAAAGAAACAAGAGTTAAAAGATTTCATGACCAGGAGGATCACATACTTGATTGAAGAAAAGGAGAACAGATCAAATCTATTTAACACTATAAACCCAGATGTTGAAGTTGCAAGAACATTAGAAGACAGGAGACTGAAGTACCTATCTCGGATAAAGAAGAGGTGTTACCCTTGAGTCCTGGGAGAGAATCTCAATAGCGCAAAGTAACTAAAACCACAGAAGATAATAATCATAATGGAAAAAGAACTACTAAGATGAAGCTCACTGGAAAGAAGGCTAGGAAGCAAAGTAAGAAGAGAGTTAAGTTGCAGAAGGTTCCAGAAGGAACTTCAAAGATTTTTTTTTTTTTAGAATTGGAGCTTCGTTGGGATATCAAAACAGCGACACATGGAACTTTGGCAAAGAAATATAGTCGTTGGGGATATTATAACCGTTCGATTGACGCTCCAAACAGGAATAAAGGAAATAAAATTCCGTCATCAGACCATTATACCGCGCCATAATGGATCGAACAAGACTTAATGGAGGCTCATAGACGTTGCAAGCGAATCGTTGCCGAGTTGCCTACTTATCCTGTCGCGCCATGCACGAAGAACACTTTTTCTAACTGAGAATTCGAAGCCCGTAGACTAATCAAATTGTATAAAGTGATCACTGTGCTATTGCTATTTTTTCTAGTGATGTATCTAAGATCATCGTGACCTCGATAATTTTAATCCCGAGCGCGTATGTCTGACGAGCTCACCGCAGTTGAAGAATTAGTAACAGAAGTTCTCCTAGACTTAATGACTGAAAGAGTCATGTCAAAGAGAGGAGTGTCTACATGTGTACAAGAATATTCGACGAGAGGATTTCCAGCCTCTTTGTCCACTGCTCGAGCTAGTCCATCTCGACTAGTAGATGAAAAGCGAACTAAGCACAGAGACGATATTGCAAATGCCAAGCTGATTCCGAGTATTTTACCTTCCTATATACCACCCCTGAGCAGTGCAATCAATTGAGACAGTGTTCCCAGATATTTTGAGTACACTTTGGTCACTGCGTAACTCCTGAAGGGGATACGCATAGTGCGCACAGACCAGGATAAGATCACAGCGTTGAAGTTTAGCGACTTCATCCTCGGTGACAGGAAGGTTTATAGTATACTCTCCCCACATAAGTATCTCACCAATAAAAAGGAAAGAATTCAAATATAATTCCTCAATAATGGACCCATAACCTCGCGCAGTCCACACTGCTCAACGTCATGAAGATCCCACACTTCAGAAGGAATCAAGAAGTGAACACATGCATCAAACTACTATTGCTCTGTTACCATGGTGGATACTTATGGTTAAAATGTCGTATCACAGTGGATCTGAATTTGATCAATCAGATCATAGGGCTAATCATGCAAGGCCCTGACCCATAGGAGTTCTACCATGGAAAGACCGCGGATCGTGCTCTCACCCACAAGATTAAAGACACCTATGGATATTTCAAGAAGGGCACGCAAGGCTACAAGGTATCTTCTATCCAGAGCGGCGCAGTGTGTCTCACCTACCAATTGATCGGAAGAAATTTGGTGCGAAAGAATCAACCCACCCAAGTCACGAGGTTCGTAGTCGACCTCGTAGGGAAGTGTGCAGAAGGAATTCATATGAATTGGGTGCAGTACCTAGTAAACTAGTTGGAACTCGACTGCAGGGAAGCACAAGATCAAGGATACGAGTTCCACTTCAGATGGTTCTCATACGGGTTGCTTTCATCGCATGGGAGATGCCAAAAATTTCTACCTTCTTGAACATCGAGCCATTTGAACCTCTGGTTGTGAATTTTAGTACATTTTGGTACTCGAATGACATGAATAAGCAACGGAAGTGAAATTCCATGTTCCACAGTTATTACAACCAGATGAAGACTACTATCCAATTTGGACCTCGTATAACCCCTAACACTATCCATAGGTTTAGGCCCTTGATGAAATTCAGTGCGGACCGCCATTTCATCTATATCACAACACGCGCTGATGAGCAAAAACAACAGCTACAATCATACTACAAGTTGAAGGAGTATTTGGAGGAAATCACCAAGGAATGGTAGGTGGACCTCGTCATCCCAGCAGACCCTATGGAGATATATGATATTGACAGTCCCGAAGCAGTGCATGATACCTCTGGACCCAGCAAGACAAATAAGAATGAAGACACCCAAGATGTTAGCAGTACCTTTGCGACGACTGCTTCCATATCAGCAGAGAAAGGAGGAGATGGAAAAGAGATAGATGACACATAAGCTGAACAGAAGAAAAGTGAGGTTACACTGCCTAGATATGAGGAGGACAACTCAAATAAAAGGAAGGTTTCCCCACCGAAACCCTCATCCCGAAAGAAAATGAAAGCCACCAGGACCAAATTTGAGACTACCCTCACATCATATGACTTTGATTTTATTGTAGTAGCCCTAAATGATGATTCACTGGAGATAGCAGAGAAGCAAGAAGATAAGCAGGAGAAGGTGTTCCATCAGATTAAGGATGAGCTTCAAGGAGTGCAACAGGCACTACAGTCCATCCGCACAGTTTCCACTGCGCCTATGCCATCAAAAACACCAAAACTAAGTGTTGAGCCATCTCAACTACACCGCATCACTGATACAGTCGAAGCTCGCCTCTGACGAGCTCAAGAAGAGACATCACAAGCCACCTAGTATTTAGCACAAGTACAAAAAGAACTTGAGGAGAAACACAATGTTGCATAACGGGAAAAGCTTGCTCTACAAGAGAAGTGGGATGAAGAAAAAGAACAGTTACAACAAAGAAAGGAACAGTTTCTCATCGAGCAACTCGAAGTAAAGGAAATGGTTCAAACAACACTTCTCTCTATGACAGTTGTCGAAGTAAAGGCCGAAGAACAAGTTCCACAGTAGGTGGCACAACTTGAAGATCTAATCCAACAGCTCCAACAACGCATAAAAAACTTGGAGCTCCACACTGTGCCTAAGACCCCTCAAGATGTAATATACCTAAGGAAAGAAACTTCCCGCAACACAGTCAATAGATTAAAAAATCTTTCCTTGGAGTGCAAGAAGATGAGTAACCACAACGCTCAGACCTATGAAAATATCACTGAGAACCCAGAGTTATAGGTGTTGGAGTTGCAGCTCCAGGAAGCGAAGCAGCACGTAGACACACTTCAAGTGCATCTGAAGGCCCTATCGGCCGTAGACAGAATGAAGAGGTATCATGAGCAATAAACAACCCAACATCAGATCCATATGATCGAAAGCAAAGTGATGAACATAATTCAACGGCTCCAACCAGTACAAGATAAGGCATGCTTGTTTTTTACAGAGGTCGAGAGCTAAGGAGCAGAGCTATAACAGGTCATCATCACAACAGAACAACGCCTAGAAGGTCCATTGAATGATGTAGTAATCTGGGAGTTCACAAAACAAGAGGCCACAACAAAGCAGCAAGTTGAAGCAGCTCAAGCCAAGCTCGAGGCATTCGAGGCAGAACTAGGTAGACTAGAGTGACTCAGGATGAGTCACAGGTGAGTGTTGGGGGCCTGTTGGCCCTTGAGAAAGTTTTGGGAGTTTCTTGGTCATGTTGACCTATTTTGGGACTTCGACAACCTGTTGAAGGAGGAGCACAAGACGAAGCAGAGATCACGGGATCTCGACCCACATTTTGATCCTTTTTGGGTTTTTTGGAATATGTAACGGGAATGGGATGTCAGGCCATGGGTTTACCCATGTTTAGGCCTACTTTTTAAGTATAAATAGAAGGATAGGCAATGTAATAAGTAGTTGAAGTCGAATAGTATATCTATGTGATGTAGGCTAAGTGCCAGGGTTGGATCTGCGTGACTAGGGCTTTGTGCATTTTGGGTAAGACTTACAGAGTTGAGTGCAACTCCTTGTGCGAGACTATAGACGACTTAGTGTTATCCACATTTTTGGTTATCAAGATGATATTATGATCATGTCATGATAATGGAAGATCAAACTCTTCATTAAGAACAATTTCCAAAAGAAGGTTACACTTATCATTTTCTCAAAATCATATTTTTGGAAAAGTTCGCAGG
>ML778107.1:328855-347258 GCA_009831015.1 Picea engelmannii | reverse complement strand
ATGTACTCTATCCATTTCTCTTAGTTCCATTCAATAGTTAGATCTAGGGAAAGAGTAGTATTCTGTCACGTTTTGTTCCAGATCCAGGTGGATCTTGGGGAGATTGGTCTGTGTCCGCACTCACGAATTTATCCATAAACACTTAGTGATGTAATGCAAGAAAGAAGGATCTAGAGAGCTGCACAGATCTTATGTCCTATGTGGAGTAAGGATTTTGAAGGATTTTTTCTTGTAACCGATTGACTGAAGACAGTAAAGAAGAAGAGTTGGTGGATGTAGCCCCAAGGTGGGGGTGAACCATGTAAACACTTTGTTATGTTATTTTTGCTTTGTCTTGATGTGTTCACATGTTATTTGCTAAGTGCTTTGATATGTTTGGATAGATCTTCTTATGATTATTGCTAATGATATGCGTGACTATTAGATTTGATCCATATGAATATTCTTAGTGCTTTATCTGCTAGATATGACCTATCTATTGATGATAAGTGCTTGAATACAGTACATTAGTGTGAGTACTGTGAAGCCCTGTTTTATCAACGAAGTGATTGATGATTAGATATTGTAGAACTAACAGTGCTAAGTGCTTTATTGAGTAGTACAATCACATATCTTAGTCCCAGCTAAGTTTGCAGACACCTGAGTCTTGCGACCACCCTTGCCTCTACCTCGGGTGAGACTTCATCTTCCTCGCAGGTGTTTCCAAAAGGGATGGTAGTTAAGACTTTGTTGGTTCACTGTTGTAGCGTTGAACCCTGGGTCTGCCCCTATGCCAACAACTTGCTTTATTTATTTTCTTATGTAACACCCTGTTCATTGCAACAACATCAATTCTGAGCATAAATTATTTTATTGATGAGATATATTTTGAACTTATTGATTGCATTGAGGGCCGCCTTTATTTCTTTGCTAGTTTTTGCATAGTTACTTTTGTTGTCAAGCTAGGTCCGTGAAGGAAACTGTATGATTTCTTCACGTGACTTTGATCTCCATGCTTTAACTTGTTTAAGACCTACTCCCCATCCTTGGTCACTGGCATCAGACTCAAAATTTTTAAAGAGTTCATCACTTGCAACATGCAGGATTGGAAAGTACCTGACTTTAGATTTTATCTTTCACACAACCTCAGTGTGTGATTCAGTCCAAGGCATAGGATCCTTTTTGAGCCTGTCAATCAAAATTTTTCTATCTTTAGCACAATCTTTATAAAAATGATTGACATAGTTCAAGAGTCATAGAAAGCGCTCGAGTGGGTTCTTATCAGTTATTTTGTTTGGAAATTTTTCTTTAAATTCCAGTGTGTGGGTCTGAAGAGAAATTTGTGCATTTGAAATTGTGTGACCTAGAAATTTGACAGAGGTTTTAAAGAGCTCCATTTACTTTTAGAAATAACTAGACCATATTTTTTGATGACCTTTAAAAACATCTCCAAATTCTTGAAATGTTGTTCTATGGATTCTGAGAAAACTAATATATCATCTATGTAGACAATTAGCCAGTCAAAATATGCCTTTAAAGTATCATCCATAACCGTTTGAAATTTTTCCGGAGCATTCTTAAGGCCAAAAGGGCATAAAATTCCATTCATAGTGACCTGCAGGAACACTAAATGTAGTTTTGAATTTGTCTTCCTCCGTTATAACCACTTGCCAAAATGCATATTCTAAATCAAACTTTGAGAATATATTTTCATTTGCTATTATATTGACCATATTGGATTTGTGGGGTATATGATAAGTATCACCATCTAGGACTGAATTTAAAGGAGTATAGTTTACTACCAATCTTGGGACTCCTTGAATCTGATCATAATGTTTATTAACATATAATACATAGTAATTCCATGGGCTAATGGATTATTTGATCAATCCTATTTTTCAATAATCCTTGGATTTCCTCAGAACAAAATTTATGATATTTAGCATTCATAAGTATTGATCTTCTTTTACAAGGGTTTCCTGCATAGATATCTTTGTATGGTAATATATCATCTATGTAGACAATTAGCCAGTCAAAATATGCCTTTAAAGTATCATCGATAACCGTTTGAAATTTTTCCGGAGCATTCTTAAGGCCAAAGGGCATAAAATTCCATTCATAGTGACCTGCAGGAACACTAAATGTAGTTTTGAATTTGTTTTCCTCCATTATAACCGCTTGCCAAAATCCATATTCCAAATCAAACTTTGAGAATATATTTTCATTTGCTATTATATTGACCAGATTGGATTTGTGGGGTATAGGATAAGTATCACCATCTAGGACTGAATTTAAAGGAGTATAGTTTACTACCAATATTGGGACTCCTCGAATCTGATCATAATGTTTATTAACATATAATACATAGTAATTCCATGGGTTAATGGATTATTTGATCAATCCTATTTTTCAATAATCCTTGGATTTCTTCAGAACAAAATTGATGATATTTAGTATTCATAAGTATTGATCTTCTTTTACAAGGGTTTCCTGCATAGATATCTTTGTATGGTAATTCAACAAAATGAGTTTTTCTTTCCGTGATATTCAAATATTTTTTGCAATTGACTAATCCCATCTTGAATCTTTAACTCCTTGAGTTGTTGATCAATCATCTGGTTTCTCTTCATTTGTTGGATTTCTTGAAACTTTTTCTCTTTATCTATAATATTCTAGTTCATTTGAACTATTGTGGACAAGTTAGGGACTGATACAAATGGGAGCACAATTTTTTTCCTTTCTATTGTAATTAAATATCTAGATTTTCCATTTAGTAATTTTTCAGAACCATGTGGTTCAACAATAGCCGAAATTGGAGTACCTAAAAGACAAGGTACTAGAACTTATGCAGGTGAAAACTTCATATTCAAGCAATAAGGTCCAAAACATAACTTGATCCTTTCAACTTCATATTCCATATTTAGGATTTGATTACCTAGACTAATGGATACATTGTTATTTTTTAACCAATAACAAGAAGGAGTAGAATAATGCTAAAATATGATCCTGAATCGTTCAATGCTTTCAACTTAAATATTTGACCTTGAATATTTAGCTTAATCATCACATGATATTGTTGTGTTGGATGACCATTATTCGGATAGAATTCAAACCTTCTATAGAATTTGTTTCAAATGTACTAATGTTGGCATTGCATTATGAGGAATTTCTTCTAGGGAAGGCATGGATTGCAAGGTTGTTGGCAGAAACATATGATTTTTGATATTGTACACGATTGAAAGAATTTTCATTTTTCTATAGCTACCATCAACCCATCTATAAATAATTTTCTGAGTTTATTATGATTGATTGGGTTAAAGCCTACTTCATTAATTTTTACTATTTGGATTTTCGATTGTTTTATCTTTAATTCATGACTGCAAGCATGAATTAAAGATAAAACTTGGCTGGTTGTTTTAATAATTTTTTGCCTTAGGTATATCATTCAAAAAACCATTCATATGAAATTGAAATACAAATCTTATAAAATGGTTGTTAGACCCATTTTTTTGTGTTAATACGATTACTGTTTCAATGGTTTGATAGTTTTTGATTTGTGAAGAGCCTTTGATATTTTTGATAGTCCTGTCACGAATTCAATGGTTGTATGAACAATCATACAAATGAATACAAACCTGTTGTACTCGTGTCCTCACCTCACCTTGATGGATTAACATATTAATGAACCTTTCATTACATGCATAGGGTTTCCTTACTCTGTATATTTGACTCTTATCACAAGGGATGGTAAGGATTACAATAAAAAACCTGGTTTTTATTCCCACTAATTGATTTATGATAACACACAGGCTATGTTATTTTTATGAGTCCACTCTCCATTCGGATTTGATTCTGTTTCTCACATGATTCAAACCTAAAAATATCTAGAGTAACCCATGTTTCATTCTGGTTACATTTGTCATGGCACCTGTCATGCGCTTGGAGCTGAATGGATGCCAAGATTTACTTTCTCACGACGATGCGATTAAGGACCTAAAAATCCATGGTTGGGATGTTTTCCTTAAGAAATTTGAGGGTTATAATATTCATGTGGCTAGATATTTCGTGCAAACCTTCGATGGTTGCAGAGCTAAAATTGGGGACACACAGTTAGAATTGACCAAGGAGTTTGTGAGAAAGGCAATATGGCTTCCATCAAAGGGTGAAAAATGGTTCAAAAACGCCTGAATTGAAGGAGTCCCATGGAGTATTTTTATGACATCCCAAAAGATCAACTGCTGTGTAAAAGGTATTTATATCTCCCTGGTAAAACCTAGATGGCACATTTTGTTGTTAATACTCCAGAAATTCGTGACATGTGAAGGTCAATACAGATTGGTCTTCCTCTACCATATCCGTTTACTCATGCATTTCATTGGTTTCGATTTAGATATGCCATTTTACTTGTTGAGAAGCCTCTATAAGATGTCTAAATGATATAAAAGACAAGGTGTTCATTCAATCATGTTCGATCGTGGATTAGTCACGATATTGTTGATGTGTCAGTTATCAACCACAGGTGATAGTTGGGAAGTTTTTTTAATAAGAAATGGTTTTTCTCAGACCGATTTTACAGTAAACCCTCGTTTAATAGAAAACCCTAACTTAGATAAGGCAATGGTTAAAGATCAGGTCGATATTTCAATTAGTGAACCGGATTTCATCGACAAAAAACCGCTAGACGAAGGGACGCTTTGTAAGTTCCCACATCCATTTTTTCTCGAGCAAGAGACTGAATTATTAAAGGAAAATGACCTTCTTGCACATGTGAATGATGTTGGTGTTAATATTGATTTTGAGAAATGTTGTAGAGAAAGGAATCGACAATGCACAAAGTCAAATTTCAACGGTAAGAAGATCGGTTGGTTAATCTCGAGGAAACTAAGGAACATAAAAGATCCTCATCTGAGATCGATCAATCCGATAGAGATAGGTGAGGGCTAGGATCCAAAGATAGAGTATTTTCTAGTTTAGGAAGATCCAGAACTAGAGGGTTCCAAGAGGGAAGTTACCGTTCCTATTGAACCTTATGACTTCGTGACACATTTTCTATCATGCCTTCAAGGAAAAGAAGGGTTCTCTGGTATTAGGCATGATTTGAAGAAAATAACATATAAGACTTATGCAGCCATGGTTGACTACATCCTTCATCAATCCGCCATCTCCCCTGTCCACTGTGATGACTGTTACTTTTGGGTTGAGCGTTATTACACTGACATTCCTATCCTACAAGCCCGGATAGAGACTCTTACTGCTCAGAATGATTTCTTGAGGTAAGAAAACCTTGATCTCATGGTTCATTCAGAAAGGAAGCCTAAACGCATCAAGAAATCCAGAAACATAGTTATCAAAAATGCAACCAGTGTCAAGGCGATAAT
The DNA here is from genome assembly GCA_009831015.1 of Picea engelmannii. Classification (NCBI taxonomy): domain Eukaryota; kingdom Viridiplantae; phylum Streptophyta; class Pinopsida; order Pinales; family Pinaceae; genus Picea; species Picea engelmannii. The sequence continues at coordinate 341,901 of ML778107.1, read as the reverse complement.
AAATTCTAAGCTACCCAACCCCTCTTTAGTTAACTTTTAATGGTAAACAAGTTGATTTTCTTTTTCGTTTTATCTCTGTTATCTAATTCAAAATAAATCGATTTGAAGTTTGATTTGATTTACTAAAATTAAGACTGGCTACAAAATATTCGATTCAGTAGCCAAGTCTCTTTCTACAAAAATTAGTAATTAGTTATGATTAATTGTTTTTCTGATTAATTAAAATTGTTTTATTTTTTGTTTAGGAAATTGGAGATGTTGTTTCTGATTATAGGGAGGAAATGTATTTCAATTATACGCAAGTGATTAGTAGTTTCTTTTTATTCATGTTTTATAGAAACTTTGATCTATTTTTGGTGAAACCAACTCTGTTATAAGTGGTTTCCAAACCCACTATTTTGGTAATTTTACTTTATGTTGGGAGATCCATCTCTATCCTATGAGATATGATTATCTCGATCCCATGATACTTTAAATACTATTCACTTTGTTAGTGAAGATCGTCTTTTCTTGGAACAGACTATGGACACATGATGTTCAAAACTAAATGGACAAGATGTTTTCATTTCGACTTTAGACCAATGTGAATTTGTTTCATTTATGTTTTCTCTCTTATATTTTGGAATATTAATATGTTGCATAGCTTTAGCCTCGATGACATATAATGTTCCATTTTATTCAGTTCTTTAAATTTTTTCTATAATTTGTTGTTTCATTAATTATATATGTGATCATCATTTCAACTTTAATATCATGATTTATCCTTGATGTTTAGTTGATGTATCCAATGAATGTGTCATATTAAAGTTTCTTTTACTATAATCATTCATAATCACAAGATCACTGGATCTACATTTTTGTTACTCTATTCTTATATCCTGGCTATCAATAAACACCTTGAGTTTATTCAAGAGATGTTAGTACAAGTCTGTCACAGATTTCTCTCATAGACAAGATAGTTGGAGGTTTGGATCACATAGAGACATAGACATCGTATGAGATTAATTTCAGGTTAGTTTTATTCGCATTTAATTTCTGTTATTAGTCTATTTTATTAAGTGATACAAGACAATTTAAATTGGTTGTAACCATTACTCTCTCCTTGTTTCAGATTATGTTTTATTATCTTTTTTTTGTTAAGTTCTTAGATATTAGATTATAAAACAGAAAATATAAAAATATTTTCTTTCTTTATCTACTTCTTTCGAAAACAATTACCAAACATTGATTTCGCAAGGCATTCATCAGAAACTTCCAATTTGTAAATACTTTGTTCATAATCGGATATTTATATTTTTTGTTTTGAAACACTTCTAAATAATTCGATTCACGTATATAGTATTATAGTTTTGGCTTTAGAATAGTTTATTTATTTTCTTTATTTTAGGACCATAGTTGGCTAACGGGGCCATTAAACCCGTCAGAATAGATCACACCAAACGGCTTGGGTTAATTAGACAACCCCAGTCTGGATCCATTCTTCTACTTGATGATGTGTCACTTACACCCGTCAACAAATGGCACTAGAAGGGGGACCTAAATTCAATTGAAGGCACGTGGAGGTCGCAAGACTCCTCCCCCACACACTCACTCCCCTGTCGTAACGCATAGTCGCTCAGACAACAACTTTACATTTGAAACAACAACTACCTCAAATGATAACCCTGAGATTCCTGTTGAACCAATGACACCAATTCCTTAAGGGGCTGACGTCCAAGAAATTGTTCATCATTCACTCACAAGAACACATAGTGCCTTAGCTCGTATCAGAAAACCTGGTAGGCCACTGAATAAACCCCTCAATGTTTTGGATATCCGAGAACAACTGCAAGGCACTGGTTTTCTCCCAAACTCGTTAGGTGGAAATAATACCAATCCTACTGAAACGCCTATCCTTGGAGCCGGAGGATCTGGTATTCCACCTTCCCCACCTGATTCATCTCCATCCTCTTCGAGAGGAGAGTCTTCAGATGAAGGCGGTTCCTCATCAAGAGTCTCACAACCTTCGACACCACCAATGCCCATGAAAAACCAAAACAATATCGCTAGATCTTGGCTCTATCAAGATGTCGTGGTTGAACCTAGACCTCAACATGCACTACCAAAGCATCCAGAGAAATGGTTACCCAAATTTGATCTGGATTCCAAAAAATCTACTGAAGACCACATCAAAAACGTTTTGTTGGCCATTAGACTCTGGAGTGTAGAACACAAATATGTAGTATGCCGATTATTCCCTTATACATTTGAGGGAAATGCCTCCACATGGTATTTCACTCAACAACCCCAAACCATTGCTTCTTGGGACAAGTTTGAAACTTGTTTCTTGGAGAAATTCGGGGATGATAAATCTCTGGAAGTCTTGGTTATGGAACTATCTAGCCTAAAAATGAATCCCAAGGAAAAAGTGAAAGACTTTAATCAAAGATTTCTTAATTTAAAGAATAAAATCCCTGTAGATTCAATGCCTGTTGAAAGCCTAATTGTCGTATATTACACTAAAGATCTGCATAATAACATAGCAATTTGGGTCAAAAGGTCTAAAAATAACACTATGTTAGAATCCTTTGAGGAGGCAAGAAAAATTGAATAGGATATATTAAGCCTAAAATATTATCTCAATAGTGAATTTGAAACAACTTCATCCTCTAAAAAGAAAATATAAATCCTTATTAGGCCTCCTCAAACTAAAAGTCAACCAGAGACCTTAGACTTAGAAAGCTTGCATAAATCTTTCCAAAAATTGTCCAATCAGGTCATGGACTTGAAGAGATCAGTCGAGGAGGCATCCCCAAGCAAAGGAAGTTTTAAACCTCCTTTCAAAAAACCTTTTCCTACCAATTGGCCAAACCCGACCACTTAAGGTCTAAATTTTGAAAGCTTGCAATACGCTTTGCAAACCATCTTAGAAGAACATGATAATTCTTCTTTTGTCTCTCCTGAAAGTTCTGAAGACGTAGTTGAGGAAGAAGTGTCGGAAGAGGAGGAATCATCTCCCAATATCTTTGGTCACTTATCGAACAATATCTTACAAACAAATTTTGAAACTGTTCACCGCTACAACACAAAGAGCAAAACACAAAACAAACCTTCTTCTGAAGTGAGTAATAATGTGTTTCCAAAACATTCAAAGCAAGATGAAATTAAACAAATTTTAGGAGACCCTGTTTTAGAATATGATTTAATTGAAGATCTGAAAAAACCGAGGGCTAATATTTCCTTTTTTGAGCTGCTGAAATTCCCCCTTATTTTGCAGAAAATGCTTTCTAAGTATCGTTGAAAACAGTAAAAAAAACTATCCAAGAAGCAATGAAACTGCAAAAATTGGTTCAAAAACAGCCAAAAAGATCCCAACTAAAACGACATCTAAACTTCCAGATAAAAGGGGTTTAGCTGAAAAAACTGTAGCAAATGTAGATAAATTGTTTGAGGGACAACAACTAAAAATCAACAGAATTTTGTTGTAAACACCCGAAAAAATGTCCCACCTTTTTTGTTAACCTTTGAAATTTTCAATAGGAATGTACATAATTGTATGGTCAATTCCAGTGCATCGTCAAACATGATGCCTCTATCGGTTTGTCAAAAAATAAATGCAGAAGTTAAACCTTCTGATCTAAAAATCATTCATCTTGATTGAACAAATGTTAAAGTAATTGGTGAGCTTAATAATGTTATGGTTAGATTATCTTCCAATCCTAAGGTTCACCATATAATTGACATTATCGTTGTGGTTGTCCTTGAATTTTATGGTTTTTTTTTTAGCAGGGACTGGTCTGAATAGCTGCATGGCTACTTTTCCACAGATTGGTCTCATTTGTGTCTGCCTGAAAATGGACAACCCAACAAGATTAAGATAAAAAGAGAACATTATCTAAATCATACCGTGATGGATCTAAATGATGCAAATGAACCTTTCACTGCATCTGCCAATTCATTTGAAATGCAGGGAATGAATACCTTCTTTGGTAATTTCATGACTGAAATTTCTCCTATCACTGATCCTAGTCAGCAATCAGAAGCTATGGCCTGTACTCAGACATCATCTTTGCCAAGTGTGCCAAAAAATGTCGACAAAGCTCAAATTTGGTCATTTTACTTTCACGGATCCAAATCCAAATAAAGAGCCGATGAAAGATGTGTATGCATCGATCCTATAGGTAATAAGACTTTTATTGCTTGTCAGCTAGAGTTCAAGTGCACTAATAACACCGCTGAATATGAAGCACTTCTATAGGGTCTTAGGAAAGCTTTGGATATGGACGTGTGGAATTTAATGGTATTTGGTGATTCATAAATCGTGGTTAGGCAGGTAAGAAACTCCATACATTGCTTATCACCACATCTGAAAAGCTACCAAACTGAGGTATGGAGTTTAATGCAATTTGTTTCAGCATTTAACATAAATTACATTCCTAGACTGAGTAATTTGGAGGCTGATTTATTAACTAATGTCACTTCTAAACTATTGCCCACAGAAGGTCTTTCTCCTAATGTGTTTTCGATTGAATTGTTATTCAGGCCGTCGATCCCAGATAACATCACCAATTGGAGAGTGGTCGACGATGACCAGCAGATCATCAACTTCGTGCATATGGAAGACACCATCCAAGGTGCATTCATTGATGAAGGAACTCATGATGAGAACCTCTAAAACTTCACGGTAATATCATATCCTAGATCTCTTAAATTGACATCTGATCTGGTAAACTCTATTCCCATATCTGTTGTAAGACTAGAGAAGTTTTATGACTTGCACGATAAATTTAGAGGGACAGATAATTGTAAAATGAACAGTTCTTCTTTGATTTATGAGATGGTTAATTTAGGGACAAAGGAAAATCCTCAAAATATTAATCTAGGAATAGGTTTCTCCGATAAAGAACGATCCGCTTTCATAAAATTGTTTAAATAATTTAAATACATTTTAGCCTGGACATATGATTATTTGAAAATATTTGACCCCAACATCATACAACATATCATCCCCATGAAACCACAGACTCAACCTTTTCAGTAGAAATTGAGGAAGATGCACCCTAAATTGGAACCCATTGTTAAAAAAGAACTAAATAGATTACTAACTGCAAAGATAATTTTCTCGATAAGGCAGACACAATGGGTGTCTAATCTGGTCCCTGTAAAAAAGCAAAGTGGTGAAATTCGACTTTGTGTCGATTTTCGAAACCTGAACCGCTCATATGACAAAGAAAATTACCTTGTTCCTCCAATGGAACAAATTCTATAGCAGGTATCTAGTTTTGAAAGACTATCTTTGCTAGATGGTTTTTCGGGATACAACTAGGTCTTCATGTCTCCCTCAGACCAGCTTAAAACCACCTTTCGTACCCCGTAGGGCACTTATGCCTACAGGAAGATGCCTTTTGGACTTATAAACACTGACACCACTTTCCAGAGAGAAATGGACATTGATTTTCGTGGCCTCATAAACCGATCAGTCGTGGTCTATCTTGATGACATTACCATCTTCTCTAAAAACAGGAAAGATCATTTGTCTCACCTCAGGGTTGTCCTATGATGGTGCCGCAAGTTCGGTTTATATCTCAACCCTAAGAAATGAGTCTTTGTAGTAGAGAAAGGTAAACTACTTGGGTTTATAGTTTCTAAATACATAATGATTATTGACCCTGAAAGAACCAAGCTATTTCTAAACTCTCCCCTCCCTCTTCCAAAAAAGCCATGCAGTGCTTTTTGGGCAACATTAATTTCATCAGAATATTTGTCCCAAGTTTCTCGGAAATGGTAAGACCATTGGAGAATTTAATAAAAAAATATGTTCTTCACCATTGGGAACCACAATAAAGTCAAGATTTTGATTCCATTATAAAAGCAATAGTAGAAGCTCCTTCCTTGATGAGCCCCAATTTTTCTCAAGATTTCATGCTTTACACCTTTGCTTCTAACTAATATTATGTTGTTGTGTTAACACAGAAAAATGTTGAAAGTAATGAGATACCCATTTCCTTCATGAGATCAGCTTTCAAAGGAGCAGATCTTAACTACCCAGTAGTGGATCAACAAGAATATGTTGTTTTTAAAGCAGCGAAACACTTCCGGTCATACCTGCTGAAATTCAGAACCAATGTTATTCTTCCTTACCCAGTTGTAAGAAACATGTTATGACAAAAAGAACTGGGTGAGAAAAGGGAAAATTGGATGACGTCATTACAGGAATATGACCTCAATCTAACCTCTGCATATATTGTTAGAGGTAAAGGAACGTGTAAATTAGTGGTTGATTCAGTTAAAGAACATGAAAGTCAAATCAACACCTTAACTGTAAATCAACATAACGAAAAACAAATCAGTTGTGAAGAAGTTGATGCCAATTCTTATTCCCATTATCAAGATTTGGGTCCTATTGGACCACTTTGTTTAAATATGCCCATGCGTTGTGTCGTAAATGCACAATCTACCAGAAGGTTGCAGGACGGGTGAAAGAGGCAACATTTCCTTTGCAACCTGTCACTGTAGATTCCCCTTTTCAGCAATGGGGTCTTGACATCATAGGACCAATTAACCCTTCTTATTCACAACAAAACAAGTATATCATTACAACAACAGATTATTTTACCAGATGGTTCGAAGTTGCACCTTTGAAAGTGGTGAACACAAATCATGTAGTATCTTTCCTCAACTCTCATATCATCACTCGATTCGGCATTCCTGAATGTTTGGTATTTGATAACGCCTCTTAATTTTCATCCCTTGATATGATGGTATTTTCCTTGGAAAAAGGGATTAAGCTGAAGTATTCAGCCATCTACTACCCTCAAGGAAATGGTTTAGCGGAATCAACAAACAAAAATTTAATCAAGATCATTTAGAGGACAGTTTCAGAGAATCATAAGAACTGGAACAATGCACTGTATAATGCACTTTGGGTTGATAGGGTGACACCAAAAGACTCTATTGGTAATTCCCCTTTCATTCTCATCTACGAAAGAGAATAAATTATCCCTCCACGTGTTCTACTTCCTTCTCTGCAATTATCGCAGAAAGTTTAAGAAAAGGAGTGCCCTCCCCTAGAAAGTCGAACTAATGCCTTGTTAAAATTGGAGGAAATAAGAGCACAAGGAAAAAAGAAGCTGGATCAACATCAACAAATTGTAAAAACCTGGTTTGATTCAAATTCTTCTTCAGATAGGAATTTCTATGTCGAAGATTTGGTTTTCAGGTGGGACAAATCTCATGAGGGAAAATGGGAACACACCAAGTTCCAGAATCTGTGGTTGGGACCATTTGTAATTTCTGAAAAATTAGGTCCCAGTTCTTTCCGCCTACAAAATTTGGAGGGACACCCAGACACTTTCCCAGTGAATGGACATGCTCTCAAAAGGTATTTCACCTGATGATTCCAGAGCCATCTCTTTGTACATATTTTTGTTTTTTTTTAATTTTCTTTTTTGTTTTTGATTTTTGTTCTTTTGATTTTCCTTGTTTTTTATTTGTTTCTGAATAATTATATTTGTGTCACCATTTCATTTATGGAAGGAAAATCATAATTTTTATCCAAGAGAAACAAATGATGACTTTTCAAAGCACCATTTCTATAAATGCTAAAACTCAAATCAACAAAAGAAAATTCATGCTCAAAACAATGTTGCTGGTTTCTTTTCAAAATCTCGAGAGGATACGATTATCATTAATAAAACTCTTAACGATGTCCTTGTTTTTTGAGAAAAAAACTCAATTATACCTTCCTGTCCTTGACATGGCTTCTTAACAGAAATCTAAGTGTTCATATCATGGTAAATATCATTAAATGAGAAGATGAATTATATAAGATCCAATTTTGTTTTCAAAATCTAAAATTTTCAGTATCACCACACTCTCTTGAATATAATAAAGTTTTTGCAAATTTGTAAATTAATTCTAGAGAGTTGAAAGAACCGAAATGTGTGGGAAGTGTATGTAAACCCACTGAGACACTGAATAGGTCTTCTAGAAATGGGTAAATGCATGCATGATGCCAAGGCAACTTCGCGGGGGTACTGAACAGGCTTGCTGGTAGCGAAGCAATGTCGGGTTTATGAAAATTATCAGGTATGTTCTTTTGGAATTGATCAAAATTTAAGATGTTCTTTATCATGGATGGATGACTCTTCGACACGATAGAGGTGTTAGAGTTAGTTAAATGGAATCCCTATTGATGCTATGGATGCCTACTGGCAGCAGTGGCCCTATCAACAGTATCATAGGCAGTTGCTTAAAACATCGTTTCACTTGTAATCTAGATTTGATACCAGATTACATTTTTGACAGAGACACATCTGATGTTGGACTATGTTATTACTTGAGTTTTGATCTGGATGCTTGATTTGTTGTCGATTATTTCTCAAATATTCATTTTTTTTATTCATCCTAACATAAAATTTTGGTGATGCAGAGATAACTTCTTCACCCAGTACGTCGCCATTGTTGGAAACAACAAATGATTTTTGATATTGTACATGATTGAAAGAATTTTCATTTTTCTATAGCTGCCATCAAACCATCTATAAACACTTTTCTGAGTTTATTATGACTGATTGGGTTAGAGCCTACTTCATTAATTTTTACTATTTCGATTTTCGATTGTTTTATCTTTAATTCATGACTGCAAGCATGAATTAAAGATAAAACTTGGTTGGTTATTTTAATAATTTTCTTCCTTAGGTATATCGTTCAACAAACCATTCATATGAAATTGAAATACAAATCTTATAAAATGATTGTTAGACCCATTTTTTTGTGTTAATACGATTATTGTTTCAATGGTTTGATAGTTTTCAATTTGTTAAGAGGCTTTGATATTTTTTATAGTCCTGTCACGAATTCAATGGTTGTACCAGCATTCATACAAATGAATACAGACCTGTTGTACTCACCTCACCTTGTTGTCTTAACATATTAATGATCCTTTCATTACATGCATAAGGTTTCGGTACTATGTATATTTGACTCTTATCAAAAGGGATGGTAACGATTACAATCAAACCCCTAGTTTTTACTCCCACTATTTGAGTTATGATAACACACAGGCTATGTTATTTTTATGAATCCACTCTCCATTCGAATTTTCTTCTGCTGCTCACACGATTTGAACCTAAAACTATCTAGAGTAACCCCTGTTTCATTTTGGTTACATTTTTTATGGCGCTTGTGCAATTGCAGCCGAATGGATGCCATGATTTACTTTCTCATGACGATGCGATTAAGGACCTAAAAATCCATGGATGGGATGTTTTCCTTAAGAAATTTGAGGGTTATAATCTTCATATGGATAGAGATTTCACGCAAACCTTCGATGGTTGCAGAGATAAAATTGGGGACACACAGTTAGAATTGACCGAGGAGTTTGTGAGAAAGGCAATAGGGCTTCCATCAAAGGGTGAAAAATGGTTCAAAAACCCCTGAATTTAAGGACTCTCGTGGATTCTATTTATAACATCCCAAAAGATCAATTATTGTGTAAAAGGTATTTCTATATCCATGGTAAAACCTAGATGACAAATTTTTTTGTTAATACTCAAGCAATTCGTGACATGCGAAGGTCGATACAGATTGGTCTTCCTTTACCATATCCGTTTACTCATGCATTTCATTGGTTTCGATTTAGATATGCCATTTTACTTGTTGAGAAGCCTCTATAAGATGTCTAAATGATATAAAAGACAAGGTGTTCATTCAATCCTGTTTGATCGTGGATTAGTCAAGTTATTGTTGATGCATCAGTTATCAACCACAGGTGATAGTTGGTAAGTCTTTTTAATAAGAAATGGTTTTTCTCAGACTGATCTTACAGTAAACCCTCATTTAACAGAAAACCCTAGCTTAGACAAGGCAGTGGTTAAAGATCAGGTCGATATTTCAATTAGTGAACTAGAGTTCATCGAAAAAAAACATCAAGATGAAGGGATGTTGTGTAAGTTCCCACCTCCATTTTTTCCCTAGCAAGAGACTGAAGGATTAAATGAAAATAACCCTCTTACACATGTGAACGATGATGGTGTTAATACTAATTTTAAGAAACACTGTAGAGAAAGGAATCGACAGTGCATAGAGTCAAATTTCAAGGGTAAGAAGATCAGTCACTTAATATCGAGGAAAGTAAGGAATAGAAAGGATCCTCATCTAATCTCGATCGATTTGATTGATATCGATGAGTTCTTGGATCTAGAGATAGAGGATTTTCTAGTTCGGGAAGATCCAAAATTGCAAGGTTCCAAGAGGGAAGTTACCAGTCCTACTGAACCTTATGACTTCATGAAATATTTTCCACCATGACTTCAAGGAAAAGAAGGGTTTTCTAGTATTAGGCATGATTTGAAGAAAACAACATATAAGACTGATGCACCCATGGTCGGCTATGTCCTTCATCAATCTGCCACCTCCCTTGTCCACTGTGATGATTGTTACTTTTGGGTTGAGTGTTATTTCACAGACATTCCTATCCTACAAGCCTGAATAAAGACTCTTACTTCTCAGAATGATTTCTTGAGGCAAGAAAACCTTGATCTCAAGGTTCATGTAGAGAGGAAGCCTAAACACATCAAGAAATCCTGAAACATAGTTATAAAAAATGCAACTAGTGTGAAGGCGATAATAAATTCTGAACTCCCCGACCCCTATTTAGTTAACTTTTAATGGTAAACAATTTGATTTTCTTTTTCGTTTTATCTCTCTTATATAATTCAAACTAAATCTATTTTAAGTTTGATTTGATTTACTAAAATTAAGTCTGGCTACAAAATATTCGATTCTATAGCCAAGTCGCTTTTTACAAAAATTAGTAATTAGTTATGATTAATTGTTTTTCTGATTTATTAAAATTGTTTTGTTTGTTTTTAGGAAATTGTAGATGTTGCTACTGATTACTGGTAGTAAATATATTTCAATTATATGAAAGTAATTAGTATTTTTTTTTTCTTCATGTTTTATAGAAAATTTGGTCTATTTTTTATGAAACCAACTCTGTTATAAGTGGTTTCCTAACCCACTATTTTGGTAATTTTACTTTATGTTGGGAGATCCATCTCTATCCTATGAGATATGATTATCTGAATCCCATGATACTTTAAATACTATTCACTCTATTAGTGAAGATCATCTTTGCTTGGAACAGATTATGGGAAAATGATCTTCAGAACTGAATGGACAAGATGTTTGCATTTCGGCTTTAGACCAATGTGAAGTTGTTTCATTTATGTTTTGTCTCYTATATTTTGGAATATTAATATGTTGCATAGCTTTAGCCTCAATGAAATATAATGTTCCATTTTATTCAGTTCTTTAAATTTTGTCTATAATTTGTTGTTTCATATATTATATATGTGATCATCATTTCAACTTTAATATCATGATTTATCCTTGATGTTTAGTTGATGTATCCAATGAATGTTTCATATTAAAGTTTCTTTTACTATAATCATTCATAATCACAAGATCACTGGATCTACATTTTTGTTACTCTGCTCTTATATCATGGATGTCAATAAACACCTTGAGTTTATTCAAGAGATGTTAGTACAAGTCTGTCGCAGATTTCTCTCACAGAAAATATAGTTGGAGGTTTGGATCGCACAGAGACATAGACACTGTATGAGATTAATTTCAGGTTAGTTTTATTCACATTTAATTTCTGTTATTAGTCTATTTTATTAAGTGAGACAAGACAATTTAAATTGGTTGTGACCATTACTCTATCCTTGTTTCAGATTATGTTTTATTAGCTTTTTCTTGTTAAGTTCTTAGATATTAGATTATAAAACAGAAAATATAAAAATATGTTCTTTCTTTATCTACTTTCAAAAACAATTACCAAACATTGATTTCGCAAGGCATTCATCAGAAACTTGCAATTTGTAAATACGTTGTTCATAATCGCATATTTATATTTTTTTCTTTGAAACACTTCTAAATAATTAGATTCATGTATATAGTATTATAGTTTTGTATTTAGAATAGATCACACCAAATGGCTTGGGTTAATTAGACAACCCCAGTCTAGATATATTCTTCTAGTTGATGGTGTGTCACTTATGCCCATCAATAGATGGTGCTAGAAGGGAGGCCTGAATTCAATGGATGGCACATGGAGGTTGCAATAATCCTCTCCCACACAATCGCTCACCTGTCATAACACGTAGTCGCTCAAAAAACAACATTACATTTGAAACAAAAACTACCTCAAATGATAACCCTGAGATTCCTGTTGAGCCAGTGACATCAGTTCCTTAAGGGGAGGACATGCAAGAAATTGTTCATAAATCACTCATAAGAAAAAACAGTGCCTTAGACCGTATCAAAGAACCTGATAGGCCACTTAATCAACCCCTCAATTTTTCAGATATCCGAGAACAACTGCAAGGCACTTCTCTGCTCCCAAACCCATTAGGTGGAAATACTACCAATCCTACTGAAATGCCTATCCTTGGAGCTGGAGGATCTAGTATTCCACCTTCCCCACCTGATTCATCTCCATCCTCTTCAGGAGGAGAGTCTTTAGATGAAGGAAGTTCCTCATCAGGACCATCATATCCTTCGACACCACCAATTCCCATGGCAAACCAAAACAATTCCACCAAACCTTGGCTCCATCAAGATGTCGTGGCTGTACCCGGACCTCAACACCCACTACCAAAGCATCCAGAGAAATGGTTACCCAAATTTGATCTGGATTCCAAATAATCTGCTGAAGACCACATCAAAAAGTTTATGTTGTCCATTAGACTTCGAAGTCTAGAACATGAAAATGTAGTATGCCGATTATTCCCTTATACCTTTGAGGGAAATGCCTCCATGTGGTATTTCTCTCAAGAGCCCCAAACCATTGTTTCTTGGGACAAGTTTGAAACTTGTTTATTGGAGAAATTTGGGGATGATAAATCTCTGGAAGTCTTGGTTATTGTTGTTGGGTATTTTACCCTACGGACTAGTAAGCTAGGGTTCTAAGCCTACATGCAGATCATGACCCTTCAGATTTAATCTTTATCCTTCTACCCAAAATCTCAACCCCTTTTCTCAGGCAAACACAGTAAGAA
>ML778107.1:248565-328755 GCA_009831015.1 Picea engelmannii | reverse complement strand
GCGGGCTGTAGTGGGCCTGCTAGCGGGTGCTTTTTAAAAATGGAGTTTTTAGAAGAGTTGTTCAGCATGGCTTTGGCAATGAATGGCAATGAGTTGGCCTGATGCCAGGTAAGCATATGTGGTGCAATTTAGGGTTATAACAGTTATGGAACTATCTAGCCTAAAAATGAATCCCAAGGAAAAAGTGAAAGAATTCAACCAAAGATTTCTTACTTTAAAGAATAAAATCTCTGCAGATTCAATCCCTGCTGAAAGCCTAATTGTCGCATATTACACTAAATCTTTGCATAATAACATAACAATTTGGGTCAAAAGGTCTAAAAAGAACACATTGTTAGAAGCCTTTGAGGAGGCAAGCCAAATTGAAAAGGATATATTAAGCCTAAAATATAATCTCAATAGTGAAGTTGAAACAACTTCATCCTCTAAAAAGAAAATAGAAATCCTTACTAGGCCTCCTCAAACTAAAAGTCAACCAGAGACCTTAGACTTTGAAATCTTGCATAAAGCTTTCCAAAAATTGTCCAATCAGGTCGTGGAATTGAAGAGATCAGCTGAGGAGGCATCCACAAGCAAATGAATTTTAAACCTCCTTTCATAAAACCTTTTCCTCCCAACCGGCCAAACCCAACCATTGAAGGTCTAATTTTCGAAAGCTTGCAGTACGCTTTGCAAACCATCTTAGAAGCACATGATAATTCTACTTCTATCCCTCCTGAAAGTTCTGAAGATGTAGTTGAGGAAGAAGTTCCAAAAGAGGAGGAATCATCTCCCAATATCTTCGGTCACTTCTTGGACAGTATCTTACAAGCAAATTTTGAAACTGTTCACCCCTACAACACAAGAAGAAAAACAAAAAAAAAACCTTCTTCTGAAGTGAGTAATAATGTGTTTCCAAAATAGTCAAAGCAAGTTGAAATTAAACAAAGTTTAGCAGCCCCTGTTTTAGAATATGATTTAATTGAAGATATGAAAAAACTGAGGGCTAATATTTCCATTTTTGAGCTACTGAAATCCCCCCTTATTTTGCAGAAAATGCTTCAAAGTATCATTGAAAATAGTAAAAACAACGATCCTAGCAGCAAGAAAACTGCAGAAATTGGTTCAAAAACAACCAAAAAGCTCCCAACTAAAACGACATTTGAACTTCCAGATAAAATGGATTTAGATGAAAAAACTGTAGCAAATGTAGATAAAACTGTTTTAGGGACAACAACTAAAAATCAACAGAATTATGCTATAAACACCCGGAAAAATGTGTCGCCTTTTTTTTTAGCCTTTGAAATTTTCAATAGGAATGTACATAATTGTTTCGTCGATTTCGGTGCATCGTCAAACGTGATGCCTCTATCTATTTGTCAAAAAATCAATGCATAAGTTAAACCTTCTGATCTCAAAATCATTCATCTTGATCGAACAAACGTTAAAGTAATTGGTGAGATTAAGAATGTTGTGGTTAGATTATCTTCCAATCCTAAGGTTCACCAAATAATTGACATTATCATTGTGGGTATCCCTAAATTTTATGGGTTTTTCTTTAGCAGGGACCGGTCCGAACAGCTGCATGGTACTTTGCCACAAATTGATCTCATTTGTGTCTACCTGAAAATGGATAGCCCAAAAAGATCAAGATAAACATAGAACATTATCTGAAGCATACCGTGGTGGATCTAAATGATGCAAATGAACCTTTCACTGCATATGCTAATTCATTTGAAATGCATGGAATGAATACCGTCTTTGGTAATTTTATGTCTGAAATTTCTCTTACCACTGATCCTGGTCAGCAATCAGAAGTTATGGCTTGTACTAAGACAACAACTTTTCCAAGTGTGCCAAACAATGTTGACGAAGCTCAAATTTGGTCATTGTACTTTGACAGATCCAAATACAAAGAAGGAGATAATGTAGGATGTGTACTCATCGATAATAAGACTTTTATTGCCTGTCGGCTAGAGTTCGATTGCACTAATAACACCGTCGAATACGAATCACTTCTACAAGGGCTTAGGAAAGATTTGGATATGGACGTGTGGAATTTAATGGTATTTGGTGATTCAGAAATCGTGGTTAGGCAGGTAAGAAACTCCATACATTGTTTATCACCACATTTGAAAATATACCAAATTGCGGTATGGATTTTAATGAATTTTTTTTCCAGCATTTAACATAAATTCCCTTCCTAGACTGAGTAATTTGAAGGTTGATTTATTGGCTAATGTCGCTTCTAAAATATTTCCCTCATAAGGTATTTATCCTAATGCATTTTCTATTAAGTTGTTTTTTAGGCCATCAATCCTGGATAACATTACCAATTGGAGAGTTTTCGATGATGACCAACAGATCATTATCAACAGATCATAAAGGAAAATCCTCAAAATATTAATCTGGGAGCAGGGTTCTCTGATCAAGAATGATCCTCTTTCACAAAATTGTTTAAAGAATTTAAAGACGTTTTTTCCTGGAGTATGATGATTTGAAAACATTCGACCCCAACATCATACAACATATCATCCCCATGAAACCCCAGAGTCAACCTTTTCAGCAGAAATTGAGGAAGATGCACCCTAAATTGGAACCCACTGTTAAAAAAGAACCGAATAAATTACTAACTACAAAGATAATTTTCTCGTAAAGGGACACACAATGGGTGTCTAATGTGGTCCTTGTAAGAAATAAAAGTGGTGAAATTTGACTTTGTGTCGATTTCGGAACCTAAACCGCACATCTGACAAAGACAATTACCTTGTTCCTCCAATGGAACAAATTATACAATAGGTATAAGGTTTCGAAAGACTATCTTTGCTAGATGGTTTTTTGGGATACAAACAGGTCCTCATGTCTCTGTCAAACCAACTTAAAACCACCTTTCGTACCTCGTGGGGCACTTATGCCTACAAGAAGATGCCTTTTTGAATTTTAAACCCCAGTGCCACTTTCCATAGAGCAATGTACATTGCTTTCCATGGCCTCATAAACCAATCAATCGTGGTCTATCTTGATGACATTACCATCTTCTCTAAAAATAGGAGAGATCATTTGTCTCACCTCAGGGTTGTCTTGGAAAGGTGTCGCAAGTTCAGTATATCTCTAAACCTTAAGAAATCAGTCTTTGCATTAGAGAAAGGTAAACTTCTTTGGTTTATAGTGTCTAAAAACAGAATGATTATTGACCCTGAAAGAGCCTAATCTATTTCTAAACTCTCCCCTCCCTCTTCCCAAAAATCCATGCAGTCCTTTTTGGGCAAGATTAATTTCTTCAAAAGCTTTGTCCCAAGTTTCTCGAAAATGGTAAGACCATTGCATAATTTAATAAAAAAGAATGTTCTATACCCTTAGGGAATGCAAGAAAGTCAAGCTTTTGATTCCATTAGAAAAGAAATAATAGAAGCTCCTTCCTTGATGAGCCTTGATTTTTCTCAATATTTCATGCTTTACACCTTTTCTTCTGACCGATCTTATGTTGTTGTGTTAACACAGAAAACCGTTGAAAGTAATGAAATACCCATTGCCTTCATGAGCTCAAATTTCAAAGGAGAAAATTTTAACTACCCAGCAGTGGATCAACAGGCATATGTTGTTTTTAAAGCAGTGAAACACTTTTGGTCATACCTACTGAAATCCAAAACCAAGGTTATTGTTCCTTACCCAGTTGTAAGAAACTTGTTAGTACAAAAAGAACTGGGTGAGAAAAGGGAAAACTGGATGACGTCATTATAGGAATATAACCTCGAAATAACCCCTGCACAGATTTTTATAGGTCAAGGCCTGTGTAAATTAGCGGTTGATTCAGTTAAAGAAAAAGAAAGTCAAATCAACACCTTAACTGTAAATCAGCTGTGCACAAGTTGCTGCCAATTCTTGGTATGAGAACATTAAATTTTATTTGACACATCGATATGCTCCTCGTTATCTTGATCCTAAAAACAGAAGATCACTCAGGTTAAAATATTCATCTTTCTAGTTAATTAATGATGTATTATTTCGAAAGAACTTTGATGTTGTTCTTATGCGGTGTGTATAAAAGGATGAATCATAGAAAGTACTATCTGAATTTCATGCAGGTGAATCCAGTGGCCACTTCAATTGAGACACCATTTCTCACAAAGTATTAAGAGATGGGTACTATTGGCCCACATTTTTTAAATATGCCCATGCACTGTGTTGTAAATGGATAATCTGCTAGAAGGCTGCATGATGGGTGAAAAAGGCAGCATTTCCTTTGTAGACTGTCACTATAGATTCCCCTTTTCAACAATGGGTTCTTGACATCATAGGACCAATTAACCCTTATTATTCATAGTAGCACAAGTATATCATTGTAGCAATGGATTATTTTACCATATGGTTTGAATCTACACCTTTTAAAGTGGTGAACACAAATCATGTAGTATATTTCCTCAACTCTCATATCATCACTCGATTCAACATTCCTAAATGTTTGGTCTTTTATAACACCTCTTAATTTTCATCCCTCGATATGAACATATTTGCCCTAGAAAAAGGGATTAAATTGAAGTATTCTGCCAACTACTACCCTCAAGGAAATGGTTTAGCAAAATCAACAAACAAAAATTTAATCAAGATCATTAAGAGGACAGTTTCAGAGAATCATAAGAACTGGAACAATGCACTGTATAATGCACTTTGGGATGATAGGGTGACACCAAAAGACTTTGTTAGTAATTCCACTTTCTTTCTCGTCTACCGAAGTGAAGAAACTCTCCCTCCACATGTTCTACTTCCTTCTCTGCAATTATCGCAGAAAGTTCAAGAAGAGGAGTGCCCTCCCCCAAAAAGTCAAATTAATGCCTTGTTAAAATTGGAGGAAATAAGGGCACAAGCAAAACAAAAGCTGGATCAACATCAACAAAATGTAAAAAGATGGTTTGATTCAAATTCTTCTTCAAATAGGAATTTCGATGTCGGAGATTTGGTTTTCAAGTGGGACAAATATCACAAGGGAAAAGGGGAACACACCAAGTTCCAGAATCTGTGGTTGGGACCATTTGTAATTTCTAAAAAATAAGGTCCCAGCTCTTTCCGCCTATAAAATTTGGAGGGACAACCAAACACTTTCCCAGTGAATGGCTAGGCTCTCAAAAGGTATTTCACTTGATGATTCTAGACCCTTCTCTTTGTACATTTTTTTTTTGTTTGTTTGTTTGTTTGTTTTTTTTTTTATTATTATTTTGGTTCTTTTCATTTTGCTTGTTTTTTATTTGTTTCTAAATAATTATATCTGTGTCAACATTTCATTTATGGAAGGAAAATCAATTTTTTTGTTGTCATCAAAACTAATGACTTTTCAAAGCGCCAGTGTTGTAAATGCTAAAACTCAAATCAACAGAAGAAAATTCTTGCTCAAAACAGTGTTGTTGGTTTCTTTTCAAAATATCGAGAGAATACAGTTATCATTAATAAAACTATTAACGTTGTCCTTGTTTTTTGAGAAAAAAAATCAATTATACCTTCATGTTGTTGAGATGGTTTCTTAACAGAAATATAAGTGTTCAGATCATGGTAAAGATCATTAAATGAGAATATGAATTATATAAGATCCAATTTTGTTTTCAAAATATGAAATTTTCAGTATCACCCCACTCTCTTGAATATCATAAAGTTTCTGCAAATTTGTAAATTAATTATAGAGAGTTGAAAGCACTGCAAGGTGTGGGAAGTGTTTGTAAACCCATTGAGACACTGAAAAGGTCTACTGGCAGTGGGTAAATGCATGCATCATGCCAAGGAAACTTCGTCGGGGTACTGAACAGGCCTACTGGCAGCGAAGCAATGTTGGGTTTAAGAAAATTATAAGGTATGTTCTTTTGGAATTGATCAAAAGTAAAGATCTTCTTTATCATGGATGGATGACTCTTCGACAGGATAGAGGTGTTAGAGTGGGTTAAATGGAATCCCTGACGAGGCTATGGACGCCTATTGGCAGTAGTTGCCATGTCAACAGTATCAGAGGCAGTTGCTTAAAACATCGTTCCACTCGTAATCTAGATTTGATACCAGATTACATTTTTGACAGAAACACATCTGATGTTGGACTTTCTTATTCCCTGAGTTTTGTTCCGGATGCTTGATTTGTTGTCAATTGTTTCTCAAATCTTCATTTTTTTTATTCATCCTAACATGAAATTTTGGTGATGCAGAGATAACTTCTTCGCCCAGTATGTTTCCATTGTTGGTAGCAACACATGATTTTTTATATTGTACACAATTGAAAGAATTTGCATTTTTTTGTAGCTTCCATCAACCTATCTATAAACACTTTTCTGATTTTATTATGATTGATTGGGTTAAATCCCACTTCATTAATTTTTACTATTTCGATTTTCGATTTTTTTGTCTTTAATTCATGAATGCAAGCATGAATTAAAGATAAAACTTGGTTGGTTGTTTTAATATTTTTTTTCCTTAGGTATATCGTTCAACAAACCATTCATATGAAATTGAAATACAAATCTTATAAAATGGTTGTTAGACCCATTTGTTTGTGTTAATACGATTATTGTTTCAATGCTTTGATAGTTTTTGATTTGTGAAGATCCTTTTATATTTTTGATAGTCCTGTCACGAATTCAATGGTCATACCAACAATCACACAAATGAATACACACATGTTGTACTTGCAACCTCACCTCATCTTGCTGGCTTAACATATTAATGATCCTTTCATTACATGCATAGGGTTTCGATCTGTATATTTGACTCCTATCACAAGGAATGGTAACGATTACAATCAAACCCCTGATTTTTACTCCCACTATTCGAGTTATGATAACACACATGCTATGTTATTTTTATGACTCCACTGTCGATTTGGATTTCCTTTTGCTAATCACACGATTTGAACCTAAAACTATCCAGAGTAACCCCTGTTGCATTCTGGTTACATTTGTCATGCTGCCTATCGTGCTCTTGGAGCCAAATGGATGGCATCCTTTACTTTCTCACGACAATGCAATTGAGGGCCTAAAAATCCATGGCTGGGATGTTTTCCTTAAGATATTTGAGGGTTATAATATTCATGTGGCTAGAGATTTCGTGCAAAAATTCGATGGTTGCAGAGCTAAAATTTGGGATACACATTTAGATTTGACCGAGGAGTTTGTGAGCAAGGCAATAGGGATTCCATCAAAGGGTGAAAAATGGTTAAAAAATGATCGAATTGAAGGAGTCTCATGGAGTCTTTTTATGACATCCCAAAAGATAAACTATTGTGTAAAAGGTATTTCTATCTCCCTGGTAAAACCTAGATGGCACAATTTGTTGTTAATACTCAAGAAATTTGTGACACGTGAAGGTCATTATGGATTGGTCTTCCTCTACCATATTTGTTTACTCATGAATTTCATTGGTTTCGATTTATATATGCCATTTTACTTGTTGAGAAGCCTCTATAAGATGTCCAAACGATATAAAATACAAGGTGTTGATTCAAGCCTGTTCCATCACGAATTAGTCAAGATATTGTTGATGCGTCATTTATCAACCACAGGTGACAGTTGGGAAGTATTTTTAATAATAAATGGTTTCACTCAGACCGATCTTACAATAAACCCTTGTTTAACATAAAACCCTAGCTTAGACAAGGAAGTGGTTAAAGATGAGGTCGATATTTCAATTAGTGAACCAGATTTCACCGAAAAAAAACCTCTAAATGAAGGGATGTTGTGTAAGTTCCCACCTCCATTTTTTCCCAAGCAAAAGACTGAAGGATTAAAGGCAAATAACCCTCTTGCATATGTGAACGATGCTGGTGTTAGTACCGATTTTAAGAAATGTTGTAGAAAAAGGAATCGACAGTGCACACAGTCAAATTTCAAGGGTAAGAAGATTGGTCACTTAATCTCGAGGAAAATAAGGAACATAAAGGATCCTCATCTGAGCTCGATCCAAAACAGAGAGGATTTTCTAGTTCAGGAAGATCCAAAACTGCAGGGTTCCAAGAGGGAAGTTACCGGTCCTACTGAACCTTATGACTTCGTGACAAATTTGCCTCCATGACTTCAGGTCAAAAAAGGGTTCTCCAGTATTAGGTGTGATTTGAAGAAAAGAACATATAATATTGATGCACCCGTGGTCGACTATGTCCTTCATCAATTTGCCGCCTCCCCTATCCACTGTGATGACTGTTACTTTTGGGTTGAGCGTTATTACACTGACATTCCTATCCTACAAGCCTGAATCAAGACTCTTACTTCTCAGAATGATTTGTTGAGGAAATGAAACCTCGATCTCAAGGTTCATGCTTAAAGGAATTCTAAATGCATCAAGAAATCCAGAAACATAGTTATAGAAAATGCAACCAGTGTCAAGGCGATAATAAATTCTGAACTACCCGACCCCTCTTTAGTTAAATTTTGATGGTAAATAATTTGATTTTCTTTCTCGTTTTATCTCTGTTATCTAATTCAAAATAAATCGATTTGAAGTTTGATTTGATTTACTAAAATTAAGACTGGCTATAGAATCTTCGATTCTGTAGCCAAATCTATTTTTTACAAAAAATAGTAATTAGTTATGATTAATTGTTTTTCTGATTTATTAAAATTGTTTTGTTTTTTTTTAGGAAATTGGAGATGTTTCTACTGATTACTGGGAGGAAATATCTTTCAATTATACGCAAGTGATTAGTAGTTTCTTTTTCTTCATGTTTTATAGAAACTTTGATCTATTTTTTATGAAACCAACTCTGTTATAAGTGGTTTCCAAACCCACTATTTTGGTAAGTTTACTTTATGTTGGGAGATCCATCTCTATCCTGTGAGATATCATTATCTGGATCCCATGATACTTTAAATATTATTCATTCTGTTAGTGAAGATCATCTTTTCTTGGAACAAATTATGGACAAATGATCTTCAGAACTGAATGGACAAGTTGTTTTCATTTCATCTTTAGACCAATGTGAAGTTGTTTCATTTATGTTTTGTCTCTTATATTTTGGAATATTAATATGTTTCATAGCTTTAGCCTCAATGACATATAATGTTCCATTTTATTCAGTGCTTTAAATTTTGTCTATAATTTGTTGTTTCATATATTATATATGTGATCATCATTTCAACTTTAATATCATGATTTATCCTTGATGTTTAGTGGATGTATCCAATGAATGTTTCATATTAATTTTTTTTTTACTATAATCATTCATAATCACAAGATCACTGGATCTACATTTTTTTTATTTTGTTCTTATATCCTCGCCATCAATAAGCACCTTGAGTTTATTCAAGAGATGTTAGTACAAGTCTGTTACAAATTTCTCTCACAGACAAGATAGTTGGAGGTTTGGATCGCACAGAGACATAGACACTATATGAGATTAATTTCAGGTTAGTTTTATTCGCATTTAATTTCTATTATTAGTCTATTTTATTAAGTGAGACAAGATAGTTTAAATTGGTTGTGACCATTACTCTCTCCTTGTTTCAGATTATGTTTTATTACCTTTTTTTTTGTTAAGTTCTTATCTCTTAGATATTAAAACATAAAATATAAAAATATTTTCTTTCTTTATCTACTTTTGAAAACAGTTACCAAACATTGATTTCGCAAGGCATTCATCAGAAATTTGCAATTTTTAAATACTCTGTTCATAATCACATATTTATATTTTTTTTTGTTTTGAAACACTTCTAAATAATTAGATTCATGGATATAGTATTATAGTTTTGTCTTTAGAATAATTTATATATTTTCTTTGTTTTAGGACCCTAGTTGGCTAATAGAGCCATTAAACACGTCAGAATAGATCACACCAAACGACTTGGGTTAATTATACAACCCCGGGACGGATATATTCTTCTAGTTGACGGTGTGTCACTTACGCCCATCAACAAAGCCTTGGATTTGTGGTTGTAAACCTATTATTTATTGTCTAGCCCATGAATCAATTTTGTATCCATCCTCAATTTCTGATTCTTTTTCAATATTTTCTGATCTTTTCTTTATTTATGCAATTTCCTTCTTAAGAATATTTATTTCTTTTCCCAAGTCATTTATAGTCAAAGGTCTCATCTTATCATTCTGTTTTTTTTTAATAAATGACTTGGTATTCTTTTTAAAATAAGCATCTATGAACAACAACTTCTTACCTGAGCTTGTGGATGTTGATATTTTACCATGGTTTTTAGAAATGAATCTAAAAGTGAAACCTTCATTTCTCCTTCTGGCAATGCCTTGATTTGTGCCATCATCTGAGCATCTCCATCAGACTGATTTTGAGACATACGGATTTTAGGTTCCGGTTTATCTTCTTCTTCTTCTTCTTCTTCTTCTTCATATTTAGTTTTCATGTTGCAAGTGATGAAGTCTTTAAAATTGTTGAGTCTAATTCCAGTGACCAAGGATGAGGAGAAATTATTAAACAAGTTAAGGCAAGGAGATCAAAGTCACATGAAGAAATCATATAGTTTTCTTTAGGGACCTGGCTTGACAAAAAAAATAACTATGGAACAATTGAAAAATAAATAAAGGTGACCCTTGATGCAATCAATAAGTTCAAAATATATCTCATCGATAAAAAAATTATTCTCAGAACTGATGTTGTTGCAATGAATAAGGTGTTGCATAAGAAAATCACTAAAGTAAGTGAAGAAAAATTTGCAATATGACAAGCTCTATTTGCAAATTTTTATTTTGATATTGAACACATCAAAGGCTCTGAAAATTATATCCGTGATTTTATCAGTATATAAAACCTTCAAGCGAGCATGTGCAAGTGAGAGAGGGAAAAAGCGAGAAAGGACAAGTGAACATGGTTACAAAACAAGAAAGATCAAATGCAAAAATACATTGTCTGGTCGTTTTTACTAAATGGAAAAATGGAGGTGAACAAATAAGGAATATCCCAGACAATGAATATTGGGAAGTATATTCCCAATTATGGAAACTTACATGGAAACTCATAAGAACTAAAGTTTTCGATATGAATTTGCATCCAATTCATATCCTACCAAATTGCATTCTAGAACTCATCAGAATCCCATTTTATATTGGAAACAATCCAAAAATGATTTATGACAGATTGAACAGAGTTGGTGCTAATGCTACTTCAGCTTTATGTTACACCTTCAAATATATAAACTTGATTTGGAAATAGTTTAATAATAATACAGGATTATGCCGTCAATATTTTTCACTTGATAGACCTCTCTCCTACGCTCTTTGTCCAGATCAAGATCCCACATAAAAAAAAATTGGAACATACATGAATTACAATGAATACAAAAAGACATGGTGGAATTTTCTCATGAAAGAGAATAGGAATAAAACATATTTCACATTATTGAAATTCAGAAGTGTATATACTATTATGGGGGGATTATATCATGTTTGGCTATCAGATTGGTGGAGAGACTTAGACATCAAAAAAATCACAGTGGCCCCAACATGCTTAAAGATAAAATGCACAACCAAAGATATTACACTCAGAGAAATCTGTGATCTCTTTGAATGTGAAAAAATTATTGTTGACATGATATTGTCAATTTATGAAACTCATAATCTCCAATGGCTTGTAAAAACGACAATATTTACACAATAATTCCAAGTATGAACAATCATAGTATGCAAGCATTATTCAAAATCTTGGGAAATTGGTGGAGGCTATTCCCAACAATATAATATGGGGATGTTTTGTGATCATGACTAATATCTTCTCCGTATGATTTTTTTTTCATGCAAATACTTAGAAATTAGAGAACTTCTTCGACATTTGGTGTGGTTTGACCCACATTCTAAGGAATCTATTGGAAAGTAAATCATTTACGGAAAATATTGCCAATCTATACTAAAAGAGTTTGTCGACCATTCAGAACAATTCTTGCACATTTTGTTGGTCTGAAGTCTAGAGAAAGTTTATAAATAAATATTGAGGGAACTCATTTGGGGCATCGAGTCTTAGATTCTTGGTTATTATTTGTCTTCTGATCTCCCTCCTGTCTGAGCTCTGATTCTTTCTGTAGTGAGTTTGATAGTCTTCACAGGAACTACCTCGCTGGGAGAATGTGAACTAAAGTGGCAGAAATCACAAGTCTGTTTGAAGAGTTTTCCAATAGCACCAAAATCCAAAGGGCTTCCATATAATTTCTGAGGTCAAGCTATATTCTACTCAGGTCTGAGGTATCTTGAAATTTTCTATGGTCGAAAGTTGTTAATTTTAATTTGTATGTCTGCAAAGCTTTGTAAATATTTTATGAAATTAATAGAAATATTTCCACAATGCGTGTTTTTATCTTTCCTTCTAAGTAAAATTTCATTTGAAGTTCACCCTAGGTTCGCTTAGGATTCTGGAGAATTATTATCCTTCTATTTTTCCCTCTAAGACAATGAAGTCACTTAGGGATTTTGTTGAAGGAAAGGTGTTGAATCTACTTGAAGGATCATGCAGGGGTTCGTGTAGAAGTTTATAACGTCAAAAGAAGGTGAAAATAAAAAAATCAAGCATCATTCCTCGTCAAGGGATGCCTCTTAAAAAAATGGTATCATAGAAGCCAGCATGGTGAAGTATTTTTAAACTTTCCATCTACATATTATTTTCCATCTCCAAATTTTGAAGGCATAGATCCACCCATTTGTACTCATGAACCCATCTGGATGGCACCACCTTCTATACTTCCAAGACAATGTACTCTATGCCTTAAGATGGTCAATAACCAACCTCAAGTATGCTCTCCTATACATAAAAAACATAATACTAGAAGTGATTATCCTCCAGGCTCGATCTCAAAAGAAAGTTGTCCTCATCTGAAGTGTTGTGATACAACATACATATATTTTCCACATGAAATCCATGTATTA
The DNA here is from genome assembly GCA_009831015.1 of Picea engelmannii. NCBI lineage: Eukaryota > Viridiplantae > Streptophyta > Pinopsida > Pinales > Pinaceae > Picea > Picea engelmannii. The sequence goes on along the minus strand of ML778107.1, from coordinate 315,936 downwards.
ATGATGCATCATATTCCTGAGCTAGAAACAAATGATCCTAGACTCAGAGAAATATTTAGCTACTGTAGACCACCGGGAAATCCAAGATATGGATTAGGGTTTATTGAACAAACAAATGCAATAATTCCATCCTACATATTTGAAAATCCATTACCCACAGGACTACAAAAACCATCAATCCCAGAGATGCACAAATTATTTTCCCTTATGAATGGATTTCCTAGAAGAAGAGTAAACGTAGACAGGATTAAGAGAATGTTAAATTGGGATATGTTTACTCATCCCCAAGACAAATAATTTAATGCTACTACTTATAAAGAACTAAATAAAGAATTATCTGAGCAATGGAAAACATATTTGTTAATAAAGGATTTGTGGATATCCTTTTATGAATGGTACATACTTTCCCAAAACGAAGCAATTCAAATGAAATCTGCTTAAGAAAGTGTCAGTACCAAAAAAAATGGAAAGCCTTAGATGGACAAACAACTAATACATATTTTCCTTTTTTCCCTTTTAAATGAATCATTCTAGGAGAAGAGGAAAAAGAAACTAAGGATACTCCCCTCATGATTCACAAGGAACAATCTCGGCAAACAAATTCAGAGAAAAGACTCCAAAGTGTGTTTGAACAGTGAAATTGGAAAAATACTGCTCTAAGAGGGATGTAAACACATACTTTTGTAACCAATGACTATGCTATAACGAAACAAATAGATAAACTTCAAGTTTCTACAAATAAAGTTGCTTCCAGTATAAACTCTGTCAATTCCAAAGTCTCTAGAATCAAAAACACTTTAGAAACTGAAAAATACTCTTCAAAAAGAGATCATGAAGAACTATTGGAAGGATTAACTGAATCTTTTAAGAAATTTGTTGAATATTTAAAAGTACAAAAATCTTTTGTTCATCCTTATGAGATTTATACTTGGGGATAAATTTACACAATCATTACCTATGCCCTAGTAGGATTGTGTGCAAAATTGAAGGTTACAAAGTCAATACAAAAGCTATCAAAATTTCCAGATAGTAGATCTATCTATGAAAAATATGGTATGAACCTAGATGACCCAATTATAAGAAATAAAAGAGAAAAGAAATACATGAGACAAAGATTCCAAAATTATTAAAAGGGAAAGCCCAGGTCTTACCAAAAAGATGAGAGGAAAATAAGTCATTATAAGAAATACTCAAAATCTCATTATTACTCACCGGAAGACATCAAATTTCAATATTCCAAACAACAAATTAAGGCCAACCTAACCTATTTGTTATGTGGAAAAAAAGGACACCTGGATAATAGATTTCCACAAGGATAACAATCCAAGAAGAATAAAGGTAAGATCTCACAACAAAAGGCAAGACAAAAGGATGAGTCTTATAGGAAAATAATATTAATTCATTGCAACAGATGTGGCTCAAGTCACCATGATATAAATCAATGCACATATCATCCTTTTCCTAATAGGGAACAAGTTCATATGCTTTAGGAAGGATGTTGTCAGTCTACTGACACTTATGAATTTGAATATTTCTCTAGTGAATCTTTGATGAAGAAATTCTTCTTATAGCAAATTATTGTAGTTGTAAAGATCTAATTTTTTGTATTTTACAGACAGATTATTCAAGTTATGAAAAAACAAAAGATGATGATGAAGAAGAACAATAATAAGATTAACCAGAACAAAAAATATGTATGACTCAAAATTAGTCTGATGGAGATGCTCATGTGCTGGCACAAATCAAGGCATTGCAAGAAGGAGAAATGAAGGGTGCACTTTTAGATTTATTTCTAAAACCCATGATTAAATATCAACAACCACCCAAAACCACAAACTTAGGTAAGAAGCCATTGTTCATAGATGCTTCTTTTGAAAGGAATACTAAGTCATTTATTAGAAAAAACTAGAATGATAAGATGAGACATTTGACTATAAATGATTTGGGAAAAGAAATAAATATTCTTAAGAAAGAAGTTGTAGAAATAAAGAAAAGATTAGAAAATATAGAAAAAGAATCAGAAATTGAGGATGGAAACAAAGTTGATTCATGGGATAGACAAGAAATATGTAAGGTAGCTAGAGGGGTAGTGGGGGGGGCCAGAGGGCCCATAGTGATAATAGTGGAGGTCATTTAGTGTAAGGTGGAATAGGTCCACTATATTATTAAATAAGGCCCACTACGGTAGTTAGATATAATAAATGAGTAATTAGATATAATAAATGTAAGAGGACTTCTTAGAAGGTTCTACTTCTAGAAGATTCCTCCTCTAGAATGTTCTTAGGTGATGGTAGCACTATATAAAGGGGTTCAAGTAATGTAATGATACATGAAGAGAATTAGTGTATTTGGACCGGTATCTCAATAGGAGGATGCCCCCTCGAAGAGGCAAGTGAACAGGAGAGGATCTCTTCCATAATAGGATCCATTGTATGGTGTTGCCCTACCTCAAGGGTTTGATATAATAAAGTTGTGTTTTTCTATATTGTTCTTCTATATCAGTTGTGGTGTTTTTGTATTCAGTCTTTGGTTCTTAACAAGTGGTATCAGAGAACTTTCCTTGGGCAGACATTGTGGGCAAATATTTTTATTTTTGCATATTTTGTTTTTCCGAAGAAGAAGAAAGAGGGCCGTGACATTATTGACGTTTTCGGTATATTTATGTGAAAAAATTGCATAAAATAGTTGTAGATCTGATTTCCTCTCAAAAAAACACCCAATTTGAAAAAACAAATTGTCCGAAACAGAGTCCGAGAAGTCAAGATATTGAAGTTTTAAAATCTGCAAATGTTCAAGATTTTTTCCGCGGACGGCGGTGATAATTTTTTTATTTCTGTAGCATTTGGAGGTCGAATTTGCCCAAATAAATTACATATCTGAGTTCTTCTCACAATTTCACCCAATTTCAAAAAACAAATCAGCCAAAACGGAGTCTGGGAAGTGAAGTTATGAGCATTTTAACTTCAACAGTTTTTTAGGGTTTTTCCAGAAAAAACCCCGATTTTCTGCTGAAACTTATTGGGTCTATTTTTTGGGTTTTTTTGTGACAACCGCAGGACCAAAGAGTTCATAGGGTGCTTAGATGGCTATTTCCTCTCAAACCCTTAAAGAAATTCTTGAATCATTCAAAGCCCAATTGTTTCACACATTGGATGACAGATTGGATGCATTTGTACATGCCCTCACAAACAACCTCACAATTGGTTTCAATGATAGTTTTCATAGTATTCAAGATTCATTAAATAACATGCAGGAGATATTTCTTACGGAGGGCCTCATGGATGAATATAATCAAGAAATATATTCTTGGTATGATTTTGAGGCCGATTGTGATGATTGGTATATGGATAGTTGTCATTTCTAGGATGACAACCACTTTCATATTTTATTTGATGACTCTACTCCACCTTCTGTAGAGAACATCAATGTCCCACATCAGGAGATAGTTACCAGCATTCAGTCTACATATTATACAGTGGTATTATTCCTTCCATATTCTGCTACGACCCTTTTCCACTATGTGGATGGATCTTCTTATTTGGATCCACATGATAGGTGTCAGTCTTTGGAGCATCATTTGGAGTTGGTTATTGGGTTCCAAAATCTTCCACGGTGAGTTCACATGAGCACTTGGACATGGGACCCAGGCTTACAATGGTGGTTGGACTACTTCAGCATGGTAGATTTCCTTTCTACATGGGACCTTGGCTCTTCAGTCTTCTTCAGCATTATGGTCCACAATTATCCATGGGACCCTGGTATATGGTTGTACATCAAGCGTTGAGGACAACGCTTTCATAAGGGGGATGGAATGTAAGGTAGCTAGAGGGGTAGTGGGGGGGCCCAGAGGGCCCATAGTGATAATAGTGGAGGTCATTCAATTTAAGGTGGAATAGGTCCACTATATTATTAAATAAGGCCCACTATGGTAGTTAGATATAATAAATGGGTAATTAGATATAATAAATGTAAGAGGACTTCTTAGAAGGTTCTACTTCTAGAAGATTCCTCCTCTAGACTGTTCTCAGGTGATGGTAGCACTATATAAAGGGGTTCAAGTAATGTAATGAGACATGAAGAGAATTAGTGTATTTGTAGCGATAGCTCAATAGGAGGATACCCCCTCGAAGAGGCAAGTGAACATGAGAGGATCCCTTCCATAATAGGATCCATTGTATGGTGTTGCCCTACCTCAAGGGTTTGATATAATAAAGTTTTTTTTTTCTATATTGTTCTTCTATATCAGTTGTGGTGCTTTTGTATTCAATCTTTGGTTCTTAACAAAATAAGAGGGTTACAGGAACAAATCCAGGCCCTGTAATTCATGCCTTCCCTAGAAGGAATTCCTCAAAATGAAAATGCCGACATTAGTAGATTTGAAACAAATTGTATAGAAGGTTTTAATTATATGAGACTAATGGCCATCCAACATCATGAATATCATGTGATGATTAAGATGAATATTCAAGGTTAAATATTTAAGTTGAAAACATTGATCGATTCAGGATCAGATTTTAACATCCTAAATAAAGATTCTATTTCTTCTTGTTATTGGTTAAAAAATAACAATGTAGCCATTGGGCTAGGTAGTCAAACCCTAAAGATGGAATATCAAGTTTAAAGGGTCAAGTTATGTTTTGGACCTTACTTATGAAGTTTTCACTTGTAGAAATTCCAGTACCTTGTCTTTTAGGTACTCCATTTTTTGTTGTTGTTGAACCACATGGTTCTGAAAAATTACCGAATAGAAAATATGGATATTTTATTACAATATCAAGGAGAAACATTGTACTCCCATTTGTATGATTCCCTAACTTGTCCACAATGGTTCAATTGTCTCAGATTCTTATAGGCAAAGAGAAAAATATTCAAGAACTCCATCAAACGAAGAGAAACCATATGATTGATCAACAACTCAAGGAGATCAACAACTCGAGGATCTAAAGATTCAAGACAGGATTAGTCAACTGCAAAAATGATTTGAAGATCAGGTATGCTTAGAACTCCAAACTTCATTTTGAGAAAGACAAACTCATTTTGTTGAATTATCATACAAATATAGTTATGAGGAAAAACCTTTTAAAAGAAGAGAAATACCCATGAATTCTAAATATCAGAAATTGTGTTCTGAAGAAATCCAAGGATTATTGAAAAAATGATTGATCAGAGAATCCATTAGCCCATGGAATTGCTATGGATTCTATGTTAATTAAAATTATGATCATATTCTAGGATTCCCAAGATTGGTAGTAAACTATAATCCTTTAAATTTAGTTCTAGCTGATGTTACTTATCCTATACCCTGCAAATCCATTCTAGTCAATAGAATAGAAAATGCAAAGATGTTCTTAAAGTTTGATTTAAAATATGGATTTTGGCAAGTGGCTATAAAGGAGGGAGACAAATTCAAAACTACATTTAGTGTTCTTTCAGGTCACTATGAATGGAAGGATATGTTCTTTGGCCTTAAGAATGCTCCGGAAAAATTTCAAAGGGTTATGGATGATACTTTAAAGGCATATTTTGACTGGATAATTGTCTAAATAGATGATATATTAGTCTTTTCAAATTCCATAGACCAACATTTCAAGCATCTATAGATGTTTTCAAAGGTCATCAAACAATATGGTCTAGTTCTTTCTAAAAAGAAAATGGAGCTCTTTAAATCCTCTGTCAAATATCTAGGTCACATAATTTCAAATGTACAAATTTCTCTTCAGACCCATGTAGTGGAATTTGCAGAAAAAATTCTAGAAAACATAACTGATAAAACCCAACTCCAATGTCTTCTAGGAAGCTTGAACTATGTCATTCAATTTTATAAATATTTTTCTAAAGATAGAAATTTTTTGAATGAAAGGTTCAAAAACGATATGACGCCTTGGACTGAAGCACACAATGAGGCTACGAGAAAGATAAAATCTAAAGGATGGGGAGTAGTTCTTAAACAAGTTAAGGTAGGGAGATCAAAGCCACATGAAGAAATCATACAATTTGCTTCAAGTACCTGGATTGGCAATGAAAAGAACTATGCAACAATTGACAAAGAAATAAAGGTGGCCCTCAATGCAATCAATAAGTTCGAAATATATCTCATCAATAAAAAAAGTATGCTCAAAAATGATGTTGATACAATGAACAAGGTGTTACATAAGAAAATCACTAAATCAAGTGAAGAAAAATTTGCAAGATGGAAATCTCTATTTTCAAATTTTGATTTTGATATTGAGCACATCAAAGGATCTAAAAATTCTATCCCCGATTTTCTCAGTAGAGAAAACCTTCAAGCGAGTGTGAAAACAAGCGAGTGAGGAAACCAACGAGAGAGGACAAGCAAACATGGTTACAAAACAATAAATATAAAATGAAGAAGGCCATTGTTTGGTCATTATTACTGAATGGAAAAATGGAGGTGAAGAAATAAGGAATATCCCAAAAAATGAAGATTCAGAAGTATACGCATGATTATGGAAACCTACATGGAAACTCAAAAGAACTGAAGTTCTTGATATGAATTTGCAGCCAATTCATCTCCTACAAAATTATGTTCCAGAACTCAAAAGAATCCCATTTATATTGGAAAAATTCCAGACATGTTTTATGACAGATCAACCAGAGATGCAGTCGATGCTACTTCAGCTTTATGCTACACCTTCGGAGATATAAACTTGATTTGGAAACAATTTAATAATAATACAAGATTATGCCATCAATATTTTTCACTTGATAGACCCTTCTCCTATGCTCTTTGGACAGATCAAGATCCCACACATAAGATCTTCAGAACATACATGAATTACAATGAATACAAAAAGGCATAGTGGAATTTTCTCAGGAAAGAGAATAGGAATAAGACATATTTCACATTATTGAAATTCAGAAGTGTATATACTAGTATGAGGGGATTATATCATGTTTGGCTATCATATTTATGGAGAGATTTCAGCATCAATAAAAGAACAGTGGACCAATCATGCTTAAAGATAGAATGCACAACCAAAGATATTCCAGTCAAAGAAATCCATGATCTCTTTGAATCTGAAAAAATTGTTGATAACATGATCTTGTCAATGTCTGCAACTCATCATATCCAATGGCTTGTAAAAACGATAATCTTTTCACAATCATTCAAAGGAAGAACAATCATAGTAGGTAAGATTTATTCAAAAGCATGGGAAAATGGTGGAGGCTATTCCCAACAATATAATATGGAGATGTTTTGTGATCATGGATAATATCTCTCCATATGATTTTATTTTCATGCAAATCCTTAGAACTCGGAGCACTTATCTGATGTTTGATGTGGTTTGACCCATATTCTAAGGAATCTATTGGAAAGTAAAACATTTATGGAAAAGAGTGTCAGTTTGTACTAAAAGATGTTTTCAACCATTCAAGACTATTCTTGCACGTTTCGTCGGTCCGAAGTCTAGATAAAGTATATAAATAAATCTTGGGGGCACTCATTTGAGGCATCACGTCTTAGAGTATTGGTTAATATTTGTCTTATGATCTCCCTCTTGTCTGATCTCTGATTATTTATATCATGAGTTTGATTGTCTGTGTAGGAACTACTCCGTTGGGAGCCTATGAACTAAAGTGGCATAACTCACAAATATGTTTGAAGAGTTTTCCAGTAGCACTAGAAGTCGAAGGGTTTCCAAATAATTCTTGAGGTCAAGCTATATTCTAATCAGGTCTGAGGTATCTTGAAATGTGTTATGGGAGAAAGATGTGAATTTGAGTTTGTAAGTCTGAAAAGATATGTAAATAGTTTCTGAAATTAATAGAAATATTTCCGCAATGCATGTTTATATATTTCCTTCTGAGTAAAAGTTCATTTGAAGTTCACCCGAAGTTTTCTTAGGATTATGGAGCATTATTATCCTTATGTTTTTCCTGTTAAGACAACGAAGTCTCTTAGGGAGTTTGTTGAAGGAAAGGTGTTGGATATGCTTGAAGGATCATGTAGGGGTTCATGTAGAAGTTCATAACGTCAAAAGAAGGTGAAAAGAAAAAATAAAGAATCATTCCTCATCGAGGGAAACCTCTGCAAAAATCGGTATTTTAATTTGTAATCCATCTTGAAATATCCCTTCTAAAGGGAAATGGAATTTACAACTCGTAACCATATGCAACAACATGTCCCATTCAATGAAAATCTAAGCTATTCATGGATTTGAAATCCACAATCCTTGCACGAGGATTGAGCATGACGATGAATATAAGATAGTTATATATCCAAGGAGCAACACGATTTGTAAGTACCCGTCATCCAAAAAAACATTGTGAAGGCCTCTTCAATCTTTCAAACTAAAATGTTTGTTGGTGTGTTGTTTTATTAAAATTTAAAATAACAATATTATGCAACAAAATATTTAGAGAATTATTTGAAAAGAAAAAATTAAATGTTAATGCTCATTAATGGTTTTAGTAGTTGAATCCATCTAGATCACTAGGTATTTATTTTGAATAGCTACAAGGATACCAAAGTCTGTAGCATGAACATCCACTAACTTTGAACCGTTGACAAGAAGGACCATGGGAAGAATTCCACTGAAGGAGTCTACAACGTTGTCACTGGGGGTCCACAAGGGAGAGTAGGGCCTTTGGAGGGACATTTAAGTTAGTCACAGGGTAATTTTAAGTGATGAATTTTCTCTAGTTGGTTATTTTTTGGTCTTTTTTTAAAAATTATATTTTCCACTTGGCCATTTTCTCTTTAAAACTTCACTCATTTTTTAACACAAAATATGTTAATATTCATAATATTCACCAAAATTTACAAGTTTTTGTGGTAAATTATATGCTTTTAATAAAGTATTTTCCTACATATCTATATGTATGATTTTTTTGAACCATACTAGTTTCCTAGAATACTCTACATAGGTATAATATTTAAATCCTTAAACAATACCCTGATGAGTCCATATGAACCCAACCATAACTTGCAGAAATATCAAGGTGGAGGTCATTTCTAGTTGCTTTCCCCTAAAAATGGTTATGGATTCCCATGATCTAGTCTCCCAATCCTTCAAACTATAAAATTATCTCCTTGTTTCTAGAGAAATTAGTCCCTAACGTTATTTTTTGTCGAATTCTTTGCCTAAATTTTGTCTTTCACTTTGTCCATTATGACACTAAGGATGTCATAATTCCTTGAGTTGTTTCCATCTCTCTCACACATTGGATAACTCTCTTACTTAAACCTTTGATCTCACAAATGACACAACAACCATTTCAATGATGGAAATGATCCATGGTGCTTTTAAATCCAAGGTTGTTAATTCACTTTTGTTCTAGGAGATTGAGGAAGGGTGAAAACACTCAAACCATCTAGTAAGAACAAGTAGTGTTGGCTTGATTGACCCCCCAAGTCATTATCCTTCTCTCTAAGGCTTCCCTCAATGTATAAAAGGATAATCATTAAATAATAAATGTGCCAATTAGTCCCATAAGTAGGAGCCATGTTTTCCAAGTTATGGTTTTTAAGAGAGAAAGGAAAGGAAACATATGTATGAAGAGACGAAAGTTGGGGCCATTCAAAACCTTGCCTTCACATCACCTCCAAGAAGTGATATATGCGATGAGAGGGAGCCACCAGTATGGTACCTTGACACATCATATCAGGGGGGAATGTGGAAAGCGATTCTCTCTCTCCCTCCTTTGTCCATAGAATTCCTTGCATTTTAAACCCACAATTTGCTTAGTATCCTACTTCATTTTTTAACTCTCGCAATACATGGTAGTAGGAAATTTGATCAAATCTAAGTCCCCCTCTTGTGGTTCTTTGAAAAGTTTGGTAAAGTTTAGATAGTCATGAGGGTTTTGTGATAGGAGGGTTCTAACTATTACCATTTAGTCTCTAGTCCATGCCAATGTTTGAGCCCCTTGGCTACTTACAAGATTGAGTCCTTGAAGGATTGCTAGCACTTATGTTTTATTGTCAGTTTCTATGTCGAGCACCCAAGTTAGTTAAAATACTGTTTTTTTTAGTTATTTTACCTAACCTAGGGCCACCCCTTAGTTTGGCTAAATCTTTTCTATTGGCGCCTTTAATTCCTTTCAAGAAGTTTTTCCAAGAATTTCCCAAGTAAAAAACTTGTGAAGGAAGCCCATTGTTCTTCATTTTACATTGATTTCTAATGTGGAATGCAAAGAAGCTTCTTGCATGACCATCCTTCTGCAAAAAATTATAATTTGGAATGTGGAGATCTTACCTTTTTCCTCCTTTATTATGTATTCTACATTCGACAATGGTTTTTTATGTAGAAACAAGAGGTTCTTACACCTCATTCCCTTCCTTCACATTCCATCTTTCCACACCTCACAACTCACACCTTGTTGGAATGCATAAGCCAAAACATGATGACATTTTATTGATGCTTATACATCCCCACATTCCACTCCTCCACATTTATTTCCCTTGATCACCTTTCTAACCCCCCATATATCTTTCCCTACACTCTTACCAATGCAAATATATCATATAACATTTCAATTTTTATTTTTCTCCATATTCGACATCATGCATTGCATTCAATGGATCTAGAAGATACCTCCCATTGCATTATTTAACATGCATTTAATTCAACAATGGTGGTAACTTGCCATGTTAATATGTGTCATTTCTGGTAGTGGATCAAAGACAACAAAGAGATCTAGAGTGTAATGTATAGAAATAATAGAGTTTCTAGAGCCATACCAAGAATTAGTATCATTATTTGCTAGGGTGGTCGGCCAAAAGACCACAACTCAAGTTCCTAGGTATGTTATGTACATTATGTATCATACTTTACAAAAGGATTGAGGGGATATTATTTCCAACAAGGTATCCCTCCAATTCAAAATACTAAGATATTTTTTATGTCCTCGCATTTGATTTATGCACTTGTATTTTTCAATACAATTGAAAAGTTATTTCCAAGAGAATATGCCAAATTTAAGGAGAAACCCATTCAATGTCGGTATCCATATTTATTCATACATAAGGGCCCATTCCACTTTATAAAATCCAATATGTTTCCATTGGTAGATCCAGATGAATAATAAGCATGAACGAACCTAACATGAGAACTATTGAATATTTTACTTTCCTGATAGGAAAAGGGGAATATTTTTATGAAGAAAATTACACTTAAATTAGGGAGTATGGATTTAAAGGAAAACCTTACCTTCTTCCCAAGTTTGTGTGTGATAAAACCTTACGCTCACCCATCTAGATGAAATTGTGTGGGACTTTAATTATTTTTGTTTCATGGAGTCTAATGAAGTTTGAGGTTTTTATCCTTAAGGGGTATTTAAGACCCACACGATGGAAAATAAATATGGATCAAATGTTCATTAGCCATATGACTAGGTGTTATAACTCAAAATGCCACTACTATGCATTTCTAATGTTGGCCTTCTTATTCATACATCTGCCAACCCTTTTTGTTGGAGTTATTCTCAATATTTGTTTTGTATGGAATACGTGCCTTGATGAATATGCAGAGTGCATACACACGCTAGTTGCATACCTAAAATCCCATGCACATACACTAGTTGCACACATAAAAGCTCGTGTGTACTCTAAAAATTGCAAAAAAATACAAATTTTGTGCTTTCCGGTGGATTTTACAGGCTATCTTAGGTTTTTCAACCATTTTACCTCTTGTATCCCTTATAAAAAATAACCATCATTTCTTCATATAATAAGGGCCCTAGGGGGATCATTTGGATATATGAAAGAAAAATCTTCCAAAATTTATCCCTTGTATTCCAAGCCTTTTTTTCATTATAATTTGAGTTTCATTATCAACATTCCCTTCCATCCATCTGTTATATCAATATTTTCCTCATCCTATGCAATATTTCACATAGGGCCTTTTTCCATTTCTCTATGCAGACTTGAAGTCCCTTTTTGCAAATCCTAGAGCTAAAAGAATGTTTTTTCCATGTATACATGCCCTACCTATATTACATCATGCATATACATAGTTTTCACCACTACAACCTATGCACATCGAGAAATGTTCCCAAAATTAAAAAAATGGTTTCGGGTTTCCATGTCATGTCACGAGATCAATGATCCTTGGCCTTCCATATATTTAAAATGTTATAACTCAACCCTTTAGTTCCACTTGAAGGATATAAATAGGCCAAATCCAATCTATGGAAAATGGGGGAAAGAATTCAACTTTGAGAGCAAAGTTACTCCAGAGAAATTATTCACTTCACATTGAGTCTGCATCCCTTTGTCCTTTAAGTCTGAACACATTGTTCATCCCCCAAGATCTTCCCTTATTGATTGAGAACTTCATTTTCTCTCTTATATGAGCTTGCCTTTGGTGGAGGTCCAACTGGAAGGAACTTAGTTTCTCGGTTTCGAACTGTGTCGACACGGAAGTTTGTAACTCATTCACTTTTGTTGATTATATCTTAATAGAAATAATATTTTCTCGTCCAATTAATATCTTACAAATATTTGAATTGTTATTCCATGGGTGTATTTGTTATGAATGTTGATGGATTATTCTATTGAATGTGCTAAAAATATATATTATCACCATATGTTTGTGTTGCTTGGTTGTTGAGGACTAGTTGTAGGTATATCACTTTGGGTTAAGTGCTCAACGATGGACTTCATCAAACGTCTGGACGAGGTAGACCTCTTATCTTTTCTTGTTAGCATATTTTTTTATATAGCATACTTGAGATTAGAGTTGATTTCTACAGTCATTTCCATTTGTTGTGGTTTACCCCTAGCCATAGAGATATTTTCCTCATAACAGAATTAGAAACCATACTGGGATAGAATCTTCTTTTTTGGGCTTTGGAGTGTTTTTCTCCTTAGATCGCTCTCGTTCATATTGTGTTTCTTGTCGTATGATTGCTTGAAAACCTTTGTTCACTCTGAGTCTGAGTTTCTTTTCCTTCTCCTTATCTGATCCATATGGATATCGGTGGCCACCCACCTTTTCCAACTAGCTCAAAATAGTTTTTTTCCAATTTTGGCAATTTACTATTTTTAGCAGTTTTCACTTCTGGGGCCATTTTCAGGGCCTAAATGAAGGTTTTTCAGGATTTAGATTCTAAATGATATCCTACGGCATGATTGATGCCCCATAATGAATATCCTCGAATATAACCTTCCAACGGGCTATCATACGCATAAAACAGAGATCGTATGCAAAAGTTACGACCCCGGGAAGTTAATGTACTAACTTACCCAAACGGGGCCCACATGACTTTTGGTGCTTCATCTCCTAGGGTTAGGTTTTTGGATGTCTAGGGTTTTTGGAATTCATGTTTATTGTAATAAAAGGCCTTTATATATTCATTGTAATCATCTTCTTGTGAATGAGTGCAGCCGTCACATCTCTTCTCAGAGATAAGCTGCCACCATTCCAGCAAGCTTGTTTCCGTTGCATTTTACAGTTTCAGCTTATTTCAGTATTGAATAGAAAACCAGTTTTACTGTATCTCTTTTATTTTGTGTTAATAATATGTTAATAATCTGTATTAATTTCATTCTTCTCATAAAATATGGATCAGTGGTATCAGAGCGGTCTGCTCCTTGTCATCTTAATGCATGTCCCCAACGAGGTCGAAGTACAAAGAGTTGGGTCTTGAGCTTGTTTCTCTTGAGGAAAAAATATCTCGCACGCCCAAGTGACCTCTCATGGTAAGAGAAAATAAATATGATGGGATAGGATATCCTTTCAAACTATTGATTGAGGAATCCCTCATGTAAGAGAGGAATGAGATGATGGATAGTTTCATGTAAATCCTTCGACGACTACCAACAGGCGACGCATATTCTTCGAGCCTAGGAACCACCCCCTTCAAGGTAAAAATAAACTTTGATATTCCTATATTTGAAGGTCATATAGACATAGATGTTGTAGAAAAGTGGTTGAATCTGCTAGAAAGGTATTTCTTTGTCCGTAACTTCTCGAATAGAGAAAATATTACTTTTGCACTCCTCAAAGTTGTCCCCCATGTCAAAGATTGGTGGGAAACGTTCTGTGAGAAAAAGGAAATAGATGAGCCCTCATTATTTACAGTCACAACCACCTGGGATTCCTTCAGGGATGTTATTAAGGAACAATACTACCCTTTTGGAAGTTATGACGACTTATTACCAAATGGACCACGCTGCGGCAAGAAAGAGACCAAGCAGTGCCAGATTTCACAAATATCTTCCATACCTTGCGCACCAAGCTGGGTATCGAAGATTCAGAGTGACATCTGGTGCTCAAGTATAACGGTTCTCTGCATAGATACATCCAAACCAAAATGGAATTTCTAGACATCTCATCCTTGGGTGTGACCTACTGATATGCCATCAAAATTGAGCAGAAGCTCAAACAAAAGACACAACAATTTGGGCCTAGGAACCCCTCACAAAAAAATCCAAGAAATGGCGGCCCCAACCCACAGAAAAAAGGATAGAGAAAATATGAACAATATCAGGACAACCAGCCCAAGCCGTAAGCAAATAAGGACACTAGAAAGACAAAGAAAGATACCAGGAGGTGGTGTGACTTCCATAAGAACCCTTGGCATAAGACTGTCGATTTTCTCTCAAAGCAGTCACTGGTGGCCAAAGTGAAAGCCTCTGAATCATATGCAGAGTCTGACTATGAGCCAGAACTAGAAAGGGGAATATGGATCATTGATGCGGAACCTAGTGCCACCATTGCTACCACCAAGCTCCAACCTAGTGAACCAGACAAGACAAAAGAAGGAGAGCGCCTCTTCCATTCGCAAATGTGGGTAAAAGGAACCCCACTGCACTTCATCGTTGATAGCGATAGCCAAAAGAACCTCATCTATACAGAGGTCATCAAGTGGCTGGCCCTTCCCATAACACCTCACCCATAACCCTACACCATTGGATGGCTTCGGCAAGGAAGTGATCTCTGCGTCAACCAACAGTTTCGACTGTCATACGACATCAAGCCCTTCAAATATGAGGTATTGTGTGATGTTTCTCCTCTCGAAGTTTTTGATGTTCTTTTGGGCCAACCTTATTTATGGAAACGTCATGCTATATATGAGTCTAGGCCTCGTAGTTTTATTATTACTTTGAACATGAAATTGTACAGGATACCTGAGGCAGGCCCACCTAGTGCTATTTCCTTGATCTCTGCTAAGCAATGTAGGAAGGTCATCTCTCACATGGGGAAGTTTGTCTTCTTCATGATTCTCTCTCAGAATAAGTGAAAGATCACAACCACATCCAGGGTCTCTGCAACTGACCTCTCCACATAGTAGAATAAAGTAGATAAGGTCATGGAAGAATACTCAGATATCTTCTCCTCACCTACCGAGGTACCTCTACACTGTCAGATCAAGCACCCCATCGATCTGACCCCCGATGCACCGCTTCCCAATGGGCCAGTCTATCGTCACTCTTTGTTAGAGAATGAGGATATCAAATGACAAATCCAAGAACTGCTCCACGAGGGGCACATCCATCCCATATCATCACCTTGCAAAAGCCCAATCGTGCTGGTATAGAAGAAAGATGGAACCTGGTGACTCTGCATTGATTACTGGGATATGAATAAAATCACAGTCAGAAACTAGTACCCGATTCCCCAAATCGATGACTTCCTTGATCAACTCACGGGGGATAAATACTTTAGTAATATTGATATGAAGTCTGGCTACCACCAAGTCCCGATAGAACATACAGATGTATGGAAGACCACCTTTAAGTCAAAGGAAGGCCTTTTTGAATGGTTGGTTATGCCCTTTGGTTTGACAAATTCTCTAGCCACTTTCATGAGGATAATGGATGATATCCTGTGACCATTCACCAATAATTTTGTAGTGGTGTATCTGGATGACATTCTCATTTACAGCAAGACTTGGGAAAAACACTTGCAGCATATTCAGGAGGTTCTGCACACCCTGCGGCAACACAAGCTATACGCCAACTTGGAAAAATGCTCCTTCGGCATGGATAGGTTCCACTACCTGGGCTACATCATTGATCAACATGGTGTACATGTGGATCCAACCAAGATCCAATTCATCTGTGATTGGACATCCCCAACCACACTCACTGATATTCAGAGCTTCTTGGGCCTTGCCAATTTCTACCGTAGGTTTTTGTTGGGATTCTCCCATATTGCATCGGCCCTTAGCTAAATCACCAAGGGTGGTGGTAAGGAAAAATTACATGGGTTCAGTCCCAACAAAAAGCGTTCGATGATTTGAAGAAGTGCTTTTTCTCATCCCCATTACTTTCACTACCAGACCTACATCATCCATTTGAGATCGAGATAGATTCTTTAGACTATGTTGTGGGCATTGTTCTAACTCATCACGACCACCCCATGGCCTATCATAGTGAGACATTATCCGATGATGTCCATAATTACCCTACTTACGACAAATAAATGTACTCCATTGTGCAAGCCTGCCGCCAGTGGAGAAATTACATTTTTGGGAAGGAGACAGTCATCGACACTGATCATAGGCCACTGCAGTTTATGCAGACACAAGGAAAATTACAGAATGACCACCATCAAAAGTGGTCCACATACTTGCAACAATTCCACCTCAACATCAAGTATAAAAATGGAAGCACCAATCGCGTCGCTGATTTCCTCAGCAGACCACTAGTCATGGCACTCACCACAGTGCTAGACTGTTGCAGCCATGAGACCTCTGGATGGCCCCAACTCTATGAGATAGACCAGGACTTCACCACCACCTACCACATGTTGGGTGAAAACATAGTTGTCTATAATTTATATCTTCGGTATGGGTTGTTGTGTTGTCTGGGCCATATCTATGTTCCATCAAGAGAGCGAGAGAATTTGATCTAGGAAGCCCACTACAGTCGGGTGGTAGGACACTTCGGAGTCGAAAATATAGTGGCGATGCTACAAAAACATTTCTACTGGACAAAACTCCGACAGGAGGTCAACAAGTATATCAGGTCCTGCACTTCCTGCATTATTGCCAAACCAAACACTAAGAAACAAGGACTATACACCCCTCTTCCTACTCCTGATAGGCCATGGGAATCCATATCAATGGACTACATGTCAGGCCTCCCATCCACCAAGTGGGGAAATCACTGTGTTTTTGTGGTTGTTGACCTCTTTTCTAAGATGGAAATTCTGGTTTCCTGGAAGAAGAGCATCACAGTAGAGGACACTTCCAAGCTCTTATTTGAACGGAATGGGTACATTTTTGACTCCCACAAACCATTGTCTCATATAGGGACAATTGATTTCTCAGTACATTCTAGTCGAGCCTCTGGTCACTGTTGGACACCAAGCTAACCAAATCCACGACCTTCCACCGCCAAACAAATGGCCAAGCCGAGGTCGTAAATCAAATGGTTGTGCATATCCTTTGTATGTATAATTCAAATCACCCTATCACATGGGATGAGAGCCTTCCCTATGTCTAGCATAGCTACAACCGATCCATGCATAGCTCAATTGGCCACAACCCCTTTCATGTGGGGTTAGGATTCCAACCATTGGGTCCCATAGATGTTGTACTTCCCCTTGCGGTTAGATTGACCAACTCATATCCTGTTCCAACTGAAGATAACAAAGCCACCCAGTTCATTGAGTGGATCCAACACATCCACCAATAGGTTCAAGATATCCTACAGAAGTCCAATGACAAGTACAAACAATGCCATGATCAACATCGGGTGCCACATAAGTTTCAGGTGGGAGACAAAGTTTGGTTGCACTTGCAGAAAGAATGCCTTACAAGACCCCATCGGAAGCTTCGACCACTCCGTTATGGGTCATACACCATCACCAAGGTCATGCAGGATAATTATTTTGAGCTCAACATTCCTCCTTTCCTTGGCCTGCACCCAATGTTCAACGTGGATCTCCTTCGCCCTTATTTCCCACCATTATTGGACACCTCAGACATAGCAGAACAATTGACACCAACAAAGATCAACCCTGAATGCATCCAACATCCATCCAGTGATCATATCATGGACACACAGATCAAGGGAACTTGAAAGCAAAGGATCCAGCTTTAATGAGTCGTTAAAGTAGGGCAACTCCTGCACCAAGGCAAGTGGCTCACCCGGGGCCAAAATCAACAGAAATTTCCTCATTTGATGGGGGAAATCAACGCAATGGAGAACATTGCTTCTCAAGGAGAGAGGATTGATCCATATGGATACCGGTGGCCACCCACCTTTTCCAACTGGCTCAAAATAGTTTTCTGGCAATTTTGGCAATTTACTATTTTTAGCAGTTTTCACTTCCGGGGCCATTTTAAGGGCATAAATGAAGGTTTTTCAGAATCAAGATTCTAAATGATAGACTACTTCATTATTGAGGTCCCAAAATTAATCTCCTCGATGATACCTTTCCAACGGGCTATCATACGCCTAAAATGGAGATTGTATGCAAAAGTTACGACCCCGGGAAGGTAATGTACTAACTTACCCAAACAGGCCGCACATGACTTTTGGTGATTCATCTCCTAGGGTTAGGATTTTGGATGTCTAGGGTTTTTGGCATTCCTGTTTATTGTAAAAAAATTCCTTAAGAGCCTCTTTTTAATCATATTCTTACGAATGAGTATAGCGATCACATCTCTTCTCAGAGATAAGCTGCCACCATTCCGACAAGCTTGTTTCCCCTGCATTTTACAGTTTTAGCTTATTTCAGTATTGAATAGAAAACTAGTTTTACTGTATCTCTGTTATTTTGTGTTAAGAATCTGTTAAGAATCTGTATTCATTTCTTTCTAGTCATAAAATATGGATCATTAGACTAGCTGTGTTTTTACACATATATGTGGGTTTTTGCTTGACAGTCGTGTACATACGCTTGTTGTACTTCTGCAAGTTGTGTATGCATGCGCTTTTCCCTTGAACAGACGCATACATCAACCTTTGTTTCTTGATTATTGGGTTTTGTGGTTGCTGGGTAGGTTTTGATGATTGATGAGTCTTCTTGGGTATTTTTGGTGACTGTTAAGTGTCTGTGGAATGACATGAAACTTGTCTTTGGTTGAATTTTTGGGCGGTGCCTTTCTCATCATATTTTCATTTTGATTTTCCTTGCACCTTGGGATGGGTGTTTTTCTCCTTGATATCCTACTTTGTTTGTCTCTTTCTATAAACAGTAGAGTCTTTATATCAAGTTGTTTTTTATTCCTTGCATTTTCATTCTCTTATATTAAAAATAAATAAAAAATTAGGCATTTTACATTGATTGGAATTTTGATCTCTTGAGTCTTTGTCATTTATCTTAGTTCATGTTCATGTAAAGAAAGATTGAATTTTATTTAGAATTGCAGAATTGAATTGAAAATTGCATTTTTGAAAAGCATATCATTTATTGAAAATTGAAGTTAGGACTTTGCATTGTATTCATATTCATTTTTTTTACTTGTTGAGTCATAACATCACTAGTTTCACGACCACACCTTTTGAGTAATAAAGGCCATTAAAATTAATGCTATAATTTAAAATTGATTAGTAACGATTTTATTTTCTAGGGTGCACACACTAGCTTAGGATTTAGAGACTTGGAATAGGATTTTGTGAGTAAAATTCTCCAAAGATATTAAATAAACATATGTGTCTGACTAAGGGAGTGGAAAAATCCATTGTATAATCGGTAATATCAGGAGGCTTCGCTTACACCGGAGTTAAGAATGAGGTGGCATGCAGTCGGTTGAAGGGATATCCCCCTGATACCTTCTTACCTTCAAATATATTTCTGGGGATCTATTTGTATATGGGGATATTTCTAGTGCCCTTACCTCCGTGAGAGATGATTCTTTCAATATTTCAGGATTTTCTACCATACCCATATGGTGGACTTGACTTATGATTGTTTTCTTGTGCATCGGTTATACCATGGTTTCATAGTTGCTTGACTTAGGTACCACATAGGTTACTTGCAGGGGTTATTCTGTAGGTACCATGGGTCAGATAAGGGTCAGACAACACACAATCTTTTTGGAGGATTACCTCTCCGGGGGATCTAACTGACTGGTTGTTAAACCCACTAGGGCCCTTATAATTGATTTTGTTTCCTCCAATATTTAGCAGCGGAGTCTCAGGCCCCTCTTAGGATAGGCATACCTACTTAGAGAGGGAGGTCCCTTTCAACCACTTTATTCTATTTGTGTGCATATTGGTCATTTTATTATTTTTGGTGTTCTCTTTTATTACTATTTGGCCTTAGAATTTGTTTTATATCTTGAATCTTGAGTCATCCTAGAGCCAAACCAGCTTCCCCGCAGGTCTCGCCTCTTGTTACAGTTACCACCACATTTTGAGTCTTTGCCTTCTAAAAGGAATAGAGTTATTAAACGTGGTACACACACTTCCACTTATCATACTTGTGATTCTACAAGGATGAGTATTGAACCGAGTCATCAAGATATTGGGAGCCCTTTGAGTCCCACACCTACTATAGTTAATGGTATCCCTTCGACTCCTTCAACCAAAATGGTTGTAGTATCAAAGGCACCTATCATCACCATTGCTCGTCCTATAGTGAATACTCAACCTATAGCCATGAACCATTTTGGTTCTCTTTTCCATTCATCGAGCTATAATTTTCAGTCCATCCCGATGGCCTCTAGTCCTTTTTCCTATGGTATGTTGAATTTTACATCGCAGTTTTCAAACTCCATCCTAGTCGCTAGCCCTAATGCTAGCATTGGACTTGGGGGCAAAACTCCTCCTTATAATCCATTCTAATTTTGTGGCACTCATGTCCCTCAAATGACTCCTATCATGGGAGGCTTTCCTCCTTTTAATCCCGGGTCTAATCCTATTTCTTCTGGATGGAGTAACCAACTTGGTGGACAATATTATACTCAAGTTCCATCGTTTACACTCACCTTCTCAGTGAAGATTCTGAACAACACGTTTGGCATGATGAATCCACATTTATCCTCCATATTCATTCCCTGAGGAGGTCAGTTTCACACCTTGGGAAACCCCCAACCTAGGTCCACTTTGGTTGGGAGCAGTTTTTATAACCCTCATCAGAACATTCTTACTAGAATGATGCCCAAACAACCCCTTATGAATCATCCTGGAGGAGGGTCTTACAGTCCCGGACAAGGCCATGGTGCTTACCAGAACCCTGGATGGGTTTCAATTCCCCAACCACAATCTTTCCAAGGAGCTTGGGGCTAGATGCCACAACCTCGTATCCCTTTTCTGGCCATGCTCAATCTGCCAGATTTTTATAGGTTGATGATCGACCCTATGTGTCATGATCCTACATGGCCCCCCATTCCCACCAAGCTTCCTTCGGATATTCCAAAATTCGAAGGAAAGAATGGAGAGGATCTCAGTGATCACATTACCACCTTTCACTTATGGTGCTCTTTGAATTCCCTTAACGACGATTCCATTCGGTTAATATTGTTTCAATGCACCCTCACAAGGGTTGCTGCGAAATGGTATATTGAGCTACCTAGGGGGGCATATGTGACCTTTATTCAGATGATTTTAGTCTTCCTTAACCATTTCCAATTGCGAGTTCGTTATGGTGTTGGCCTAGAAATTATGTTGAACTTACGCCAGGACAAAGCCACTCATATCTTGGATCACATCCAAGAGTGGCGTAAACATAAGAGGTTGATCAATACCTGCATACCCCCAGAATTCCTTCTAGAGTGGTTCCTTAAATCTCTACAGCCTCCTATTTCGAAGGATGTTCTACATCTGGGGTTACATCCAAGGAAGAAGAAATTTTCAAAGCCCAACAGTTAGGTATTATATATTCTCAATCTGGGATGTTATACGAGATTCTTCCTGATGCACCGAGGTAAAAATATGACCCTAGAAATAATCTCGGGCCTCATGCCGATGGAATCGTATGATCCACCAATGTGAAATCCATAGACTCGGTGATAAGCCATTTGAAAGAGTTGTCCCTAAACCAGTCTGCAAAAGGGACAAATTCATATGTGTCTTCCAATCCCACTCAATCAGCAGATGTACGTTTTGTACAATCATCAACTGGCCCAAATGGTAACCAACAACTAGATGGGAATAAGAAGAAAGGACGTAATAATAATCGTAAGGGTGGGAAGAATAATAATAAACCCAAGGACAATGGTAATAATGAGAGGATGAATAATAATGATAGTGAGGGAAAGAAATAAAGGAAGAAGGTGAAATTTCCCTAAAACTTTGTACAAACAATCACTTTACTCATTTATGCCCCAAACATGCGAAAGCTATGAGGCTCTTATCTCTATCGCCCATCATGTTGATGAATCCTTTTCCACATAACCAACACATGGCCTCGAGATCCTAAAATTCCGAAAATGTGGTGAGTGGGAGTCAAAACCCACCATCACAAGATGGTGACCATTTATGCATCAATATGGTCAAATATGAGGTTAATTTAGCCACCCGATCTCATGATTACAGTTCTCCACAAAGTGTATCTAGTATAGATTCTCCTCCCCCTCTGAATACGCCCTTAGAGATTAAAAAAACAAAGCCACCACCTCGTATTCTAAAAGGAGTACTCAAGCACTCTACCCACAATCCTAATGCTAGAGCCTCCCAAAATCACTCTATTGCTGAGGACCTGGGTCAAACCCTGGCTCTGGAGGTACTCAAGATGTGTCCTTCACAGAGGAATGCCTTGCTATCTGTGTTGGGAGATCTAGATCCCAATGGCCCAAAAGTTATCAAGTTTGACGTCACATATGTGAAGCCTCTCTTATCTTACCACATGGCATTCCAAATCCATGTGGTTTACTCAAAGTATACCATCAATCATACTATTGTTGATGAAGGCGTATATGTGATGTCCTTGGTATGTTGGAAAGCCCTCATCTCTTCGAATCTCTCTAAGTATCCAACCATGTTGACTTCTTTTGACGGTATTTCCTTCCGCCCTCACAATATTCTTCCTCCCTTTCTGATCTAGTTAGGTGGGAAGATGGTAGAGGTGGATGTTGAGGTGGTTGATGCACCCCTCAATTGTAACTTGTTACTAGGACACAATTGGACTTATGCTATGACTACCATCGTATTTCCCATCTTTCGTACTCTTTGTTTTCCTCATGATGGGAAGATTGTGACAATCGATCAGTTGTCCTTTTCATATGCTATCCCTAGTGCATCTGTTGGACCATTGATCCCCTTGGTCGACAATTCTTAGCCGACAACTGAGAATATTGGTGTCAGAATGTATTCATACCTTATGGGTACCTTCGAATTCATGGCATCGGTTCACCATATTTACGCCATGTCGAGTAGTTCTGATTTGTCATAGAGTTATGTTCCTTTCCACACTTCCTATTTTAATGATCCTTGAACCCTATCTTCCTCGACTATGTATTGTGAAGGTCAATCGCATGCTGGAATGAACATGCCACTATAGGCAATAGAGATAGCATATCAAGTTGTTCTTGATTCTTCCACCGATATCGATCCTAATACATCGTAGACGGACAAGGAGGATCTTGTTCTTGAGCCTGTGTGGGCCTTTTCATCATCTTGTTCACATGACTACCTCGATGAGACTTTTCTCTTGAATGAATCTATCATCAAGGCCATGAATGGTTCTGACAAACCTTGGGATGATATGAATCATCACTCTTATTTTCTCCCAGATCTGCCTAGAATCAAACAAGATGAATTTAGATATACTCTGAGTGAGATAGTCGGTCATGTCGTAGTTCCACTTGATACGCATGACATTTATGCTGAAGGAAATATGGCGCATTTCTCACCTACCATCACAACCGATATCTCTCGTACCCTTGGCAAGATTGAAAATGTACACATTGGTGCAGATTGTTCACCATAAGAAATCATGATCTACATTGAACTCTTCAAGGAATTCCTAGATGTATTTTCTTATTCATATGAAGAGATTCTACGAATCGACCCTAGAATTGTCGAACATGAGATTAAAACTTACCCGGAGGTTAATTCTATTCGACAACATCTTAGAGCTATCAATCCTCGGAAGGACCCTATTATTAACGCAGAGGTAGAGAGACTGCTTAATTTTGGCTTCATCTACCTGGTTCCCTTGATTGAATGGGTATCCAATCCTGTTCATGTGAATAAGAAGCAAGGAATCATCCGTGTATTCATGGATTTTTGTGACCTGAACAAATCCTGTCCTAAGGACAACTTCCCAACACCATTAATCGATCAGATCCTGGACGAGTGTGTGAGAAGAAAAGTTTTTTCTTTTATGGATGGATTTCAGGGTATAACCAAATTCAAATTAAACTCGAGGATAAACATAAGATGACATTTATTTGTCCTTGAGGTACTTTCGCATACCGAAAGATGCCTTTCGGCCTTAAAAATGTTGGAGAAACCTTCCAGCGTGCTATGACCCTCACATTCCACGATCTTAAGCATATAGTCGAATATTATATTGATGATCTTGCTGCTCACTCTCGTAAGAGAGTGGATCACCCTAAGCACCTTCGACTATTTTTTGAAAGATGTTGTCATTATCGCATCCGATTGAACCCTCATAAATGCATCTTTTGCGTTAGGTCAGGACGTCTTCTAGGATTTTTAGTCTCTGAGACTAGGATCATGGTAGATCCATTAAAAGTTGAGGAAATACGTCAATTTCCTCCCCCATGCATTATTCTACAAATTCAAGGTTTCTAGGGGAAAGATAAATTTTTACGTTGGTTTATAGTGAACTATGCCAATATTACTGTTGGGACTCAGAAATGTCGTATTTTCATCCACCTTTCCCTTCGTCATTTTTCACATTTCATTGCCCCATTAACTTTTCATGATATCATTTTCATAAATATATTTGGGTTTCACCTTATTATTTTCCACTTTATTCATTTTAGTATTAAAAGAGAATTTGTGATTAAATATGAGAAAATCGACATGTTTTCATATATATCTCAAAAATGTGTGAGCTTTGTAATGTGTAGGAATATGTGAAGGATTAATTCAAAAAGCCTTCTCGAATAATTCCTCCACCATTTCAATATTTGAGGATATAATTGAAGCCTATTTCAAGGAGGAAATCATGGGGAATGGATAACATATCTTATCCAAGATATATGAGAAATATGTGTGAGGATTTGAAGGGATCGTATCTTTTAATAATGGGAAACTAGTTGGGAGAAAAGTGGATATGTAATTATGAGATGCTTATCTTGTTTTCAAATCTCTCATGTATAAAACATAGTGCTCTCTCTTCATGAAGAGGGGAGTTGTTATGATGCAGATTGGATTCATGAAAAGACTTTTTTTGTAAACCTACTTGTTGAAGATTAATGCAAGTTTGAATTCAATGATATTGTGTGTATTTTAGAAGTTAGCATCTATTGATCTAAACGGTTCCATGTTGGGATCGACAAGGGCCACCGATACAGCTTGGTAAGCTCATTGTAAATTATTAGTGTAGATTTTCATTTCATGTACATGTTATTTTGATTTCATGTTATTTTGTTTTGATTTCACTATTAGAATTTGTTGCAAAGTGTGGCAATGCAGAAACAATTGGATCTCCATATTTCACCATACATGAGGCTTAATGGAGCATCGCACTACAATTAGATTTATTTTCTAGAGTTGATTAGGTTACACCTTGATAACACATGCACAATCAAGAACTCCATCTCTCACCCTACATGCACCTATAATGGAGTGTTGTGAATGCGCAAAGTGTTAATTGTTGTTAGTTTAGTTTCTCCAAGAGATAGAATCAAAGTTCATCTTTTCCTTTCATGAGCCATCAATGAACAAGTCCATCACCTTAGCAAGCACTTTATATCATATGATTGTTTATGAGTTTTTCTTTCTGAATTTTGAAATGTGTGGAGAGTGTTATCTTTGAAGTGTGAAAACACAGTGTTGAGTTTTGAATGTCTCTTCTTTATGCTATACTCATTAGACGTACATAAACTACTTGTTGTCAGAACATATAGTGCATCAAATATATTGATTACGAATCCCGATTGATAATTTATGTTTGGTAATACATTATTCATATAATTGCACCAACATTTACTAAGCGTTTCATGCGTCTTTTGAATAAGGACACCCCTTTTATCTAGGATGAGAAATCCTAGGAATCATTCGAAATTTTGAAGAAAGCCTTGGTATCGATGCCTCTGCTGAAGTCTTCTGACTACAGTAGATATTACTTACTTTATGTCGCCACATCCGAAGAGATGATTGGTATGGTATTGGTTCAAGAGGATGATGAGATCCATGAGAACGTCATTTAATATCTTAGTCGAAACTTAGTTGGTCCTGAGCTCAAATACTCTCATGTTGAAGAGCTATTTTTGGTTGTTGTTCATGCAGTGTTGGCACAGGGGCAGACCCGGGGTTCAACACTACAACAACACACCAACCCTAACTACCGACCCTTTTAGCAACACCTACGAAGTAGATGAAGTCTCACCCGAGGTAGAGGCAGGGGTGGTTGTAGGAATCATATGTCTGCAACCTTAGATGGGACACAGATATGTGATTCTAACACTTAACAAAGCACTTAGCAGTAAACATTCATCAACATTCAGTTCTTAGTAACAACGCAGACAAACCCCAATTATAGAGAATCGCAATATCCAAGCAGATCTAGCATCTAACAACACTTAGCATGACGAAACAGATGAGGTCTTAATAGATTTATCACTAAGCATAGTTATATCAGTCATATCTAACATTCATTCTATTTTATAAGCACAAAGTAACATCAGTTCTATCTAACATTCATATATATCATAGAAATTTACACATAAACACATCAACACATTGCACAAAAAAGAGAACACAACATATATGTGGTTCACCCCCCCCTAGGCATACGTCCACCAACTCTTCTTCTCTTATGTTATCTTATGTTAGTCAGTTACATGCAAAAAGCCTCAAAAACCCTACTCCACATAGGACAAGAGATCTACACGCACCTCACTAGATCCTCCTTCCCCGGGCTAGGTTACAGCACTAAGCCTTCTATAGTCACTTGCACTCAGCTTTGCAAGCTTCACACAGTATGCATAGAGAACTTACAATCCTTAGATCACATAGATCAATCACTAGCACTTATCACATTGGCTTAACATCACATAGATGCCCCTCCTTACATTGTCTAGACATCTATTTATACTATACAAAATAGGCCTAAACATGGGTAAACCCATGGTCCAACATCCCATACCCATTACATAATCCCAAACCCCAAAAAGGACCCAAAAAGGGGCTGAGATCCCTTGATCTTTGCTTCATATTTCACTCCTCCTTTGACAGGTTGTCGAAGTCCCAAAATAGGTCAAACTTGACCAAGGATCTCCCAAAACTTGGTCACGGGCCAACAAGCTCCCAACAATCACTTGTGACTCATCCCAAGTCACTCTGATCTGGGTAGTTCTTATTCGAAATCCTTGATCTTGGCTCAAGCTTCTTTGACTTGTTGTTGTGCCATGACCTCCTGTTCAATGAACTCTTGGATGACTTCCTCGTTCACGGGTCCTTCTAGGCAATGTTCTGCTGCAACAACAACTAGCTCTAGTTCTTATCCTTGACCTTCAATCTCTATGAATAGATGGTAAGCCTTGGCCTATACAGGTTGGAGTATTTGAGTCACTTCCATGAATTTTCTCTAAAAAGTGTGTGAACCTGTTGCTGGGCAGTGCACTGCTCCTAGGATCGTTTCATTCTTTCCATAACTATCAGGGGATTCAACTGTGCCTTTGTTGTCTCTACTTGTTGCTTCACCTCCTGGAGTTGGGACTCCAGTTCCTTTAGTTCTGCATTCTTAGTGTGTTTCTCATAATTATGGGCACTGCAGTCACTGAGTTTCTTGCATTCCATGGAAAAATCTTTTATTATCTCGACTGTGCTCTGGGAAGTCACTTGTCTTTGATCTTTGACATCCTACAGAGTGTTGGGCACTGTGCGAAGCTCTAAATCTATTATTCTTTGTTGCATTTGTTGGATGGCTTCTACAAGATGCTCTACTTGATGCTCAACCTTGTCTTCTGTCTATGGCTCTAGCCTGTAATAGAGCGAAGTGCTATGTTGACTGCTTTTTTTACCTCGAGTTTCCCTTTGAGAAATTATTCCTTTTCTTGTTACATTTGCGCTTTCTCCTCATCAAACTTTGTCTGGAGAGCAATCTTCTCCTGCTCTGCAGCTTGATGATGTTCTACAAGTACTCTTGTACTTATGTCAAAGCCTGGGTGGATTGTTCTATTTCCTCTTGTGCTCGCCGAAGGTGAGCTTCAGTTGCATCTGCTAGGCGACGGATTTGGGTTGGCTCATCTCCCAATTATTGTTCTCCCGATGCAGGTGTGCAGTGGAGACTGCACGACTGGACTGAAGAGCCTGATGTACCCCTTAGAGATCGACCTTGATTCTATCATTCATTTCCTCCTGCTTCACTCCTTGTTTCTCCACGATTTCTCGTGAACCATCATTTAGAATTTGTATGATGAAGTCAAAGTCATCAGGAGTAAGTGTAGTCTGCATCTTGGTCACAGTGGCTCTTGATTTCTTCCAGGAAGAAGGTTTCGGAGGAGAATCCTTCCTCTTCTTCAAGGGGTCAGCCTCATCTATGGGAGCTGGTACGTCACCTTTGTTTTGTTCATATTCTCTGTCCTTCATCTCTTCTACATTGCCATAACCTCCTCACTCAGGTGATGTGGAAGCAACCTTCCTTGAGGCACTGCTTAAATCTTGGACCTCTTCACTCTTCTATCTTCTGCTGGTTCCAAGTGTGTCCTGTTCTTTGTGAGTGGTCTCCAGGTTGTCTAGTTTAGGATCATACATATCTGTAGGGTCAGTGGGGATAAGGAGATCTGCAGACCAGTCCTTAGTGATCTCTTCTAGGTCCTCTTCTGTAAGTTTATAGTACCACTGGAGTTGTTCCTTCTGTTCATCGGCTCGCGCTATAATGTAAATGAAATGACAATATGCGTTGAACTTCATCAGGGTTCAGAACCTCTGTAAGGTGTTCAGAGTCACGCAAGGCTCAACTTAGATGGATATCTTTAGCTGAAGGTGATGGTTATGAAAAAGAACATTTGAATGCCATTGTTTGTTCATATCACTCGAATACCAAAGGGTAGCAAACTTCACGAAAAGTGGTTCGATATCCCGAAAGGTCACACCTTCCAAAATTTCCCAGGAAACAAAGGTGATGAGGATCAGGAGCCAGTTGAAGTGAAACTTGTAGCCCTGATCTTGTTCTTCACGACAGTCTAGGTCAAATTGGTTAACTAGGTAATTTGCCCAGTTCATCTGTAATCCTTCTACACACTTCCTCGCGAGGTCGACGAAAAATCCTGTGACCTTTGTGGGTCGGTTCTTGTGTACCAACTTTCCATATATTAACTGACATGATAGGCACATTGTTCCATTCTATATGGAGGCTACATTGTAGCCTCGCATCCCCTTCTCGACATCGTCGTATGTGTCCTTAATATTCTTTGCTAGAACATGATCTGTGTCCTTCCCTCGGTAGAACTCCTATGGGTTAGGTCCTTGCATAATCAACCCTGTGATCATATGGATCAGCATCGGATCAACTATAATACGGTGGTCTAGCCATAAATAACCTCCATGGTAACTTGACAGTAGCAGCTTGACACAAGAGTTGACTTCCTGGTGGCTTTTGAAGTGTGGGATTTTCATGAAATTTAACAAGGTGGACTGCGCGAGGTTCATCGTCCATGGCTGAGGGATGATCTTTAATTTCTTCCCCTTCATTCTGGTTAGGTATTTGTATGGGGTGAGCATGTTGTAGTTTTTGCGATCTCCGAGGTTGAAGTCATTGAAATTCAACACTGTGATCTTTCCCTGTTGTGCGCGAACTGTGCGTATCCCCTTCGAGAGATATGTAGTGACCATGGTGTACTCGAAATCTCTAGGTACACTATCATGACTTACCACACCGGCTAGAGGCAGGATATATTCAGGTAATATAGATGGGATCAACTTCGCATTGGCTAGGTCATATCTATGTTTGGTTCGCTTTTCTGCTAACGATCAGGATGATTCGACTCCACGAGAAGTCAACAAAGAGGCTTTCCATCCTCTCGTCAATGACACTTGTATACTTGCAAACATCGACATTTATCTTTCGGTCAATGAGAAATTCCTTGACAATTTTATTTGTCGTGCTGAACTCATTCAATATACAAGATCGGGTTTGAAAATATCAGGGTCAGAGTGTAATCTCTCAATGCATTGGGATAGATGGAAAAAGCAAGATGATCACTATGTGAAAATCAACCAATCCAGGGGCTCATATTCACTATTAGAAAAAGTGTTCTCGGTGCGTGGCACGACGGGATAAATAGATACTTGGTAACAGATCTCTTGCAACGGGTAAGAATCCTTCATTAACTTAGTTATGTCCGTTATGGCGTGGTCCCAAAGGTATGGTAGCAATTTGTCTAACCATTAATGACTTTATTCCCATTTGGGGCATCATTCAAACGGTTATACTGTCTCTAAAAGATATATTGCTTCGCCATGGTGAAGTTCCATGTGACATTGTTCTAGTATTCTGGCGAAGCTCCAATTTTGTAAATTTTCCTTCTGTGAAGTTACCTTGGGAACCTTCTGTAACTTTTCAATATTATCTCTCTTCTTACTTAGTTTTCTAGCCTTCTTTCCAGTGAGCTTCATCTTGGAATTCCTTTTTCCCTTATGATTCTTATCTTATTTTGGCATAGTAACTTCGCATTGTTGAGATTCTCTCCTAGAAATCAGGGGTAATACTTCATCTGTATCTGGAATAGGTACTGCAATATTCTATGGGTATTCAAGTGTTCTTATAGCTTCAACATTCTAGTCTTTGGTTTTAAATAGATTCTCTCAGTTCTCTTGTTCTTCAATCAAGTGTGCGATCCTCCTAGTCATGAAATATTTTAGCTCTTGCTTCTTTTGTTCAAAGACTTCTTTTTCATCCCTTCTGGCCTTATCTCTTTCAATTCAATGTTTTTTGAGCAACATAGTAAATCGAGTGTTGTCCTCAATAAATTTAACAACTTCAAATTATTCCTCTGTCGAAGTTCCCTTGGCACTCATAGATCTCTGGGTAATCTTTCCACATAGGTTTATCATCTTTCCTCTAAATAGTCCTATTCCTCCTAATGAAGGAATCATATCAAGCTCCCCTAAAGTTTCCCTAGTTATTTATATCATGATATTCACATGTGTTTCTTCATCCAGAACACAGTCAATGTCGAAGTCTTCTATTCTTGCTTCAATACATTCTTTTTATTTGAAGATCTATGATAAATTGATATGTCGGTGGTCATTCAGGGTTTATTTCATCTGTAGCAATACCTTCTCTGATTCTTTTTGGGGTTCTAACATAATCTTAGTTTCTTGACTTTGCTCGTGGTATTCTTGTCTCATATTCATCCTTTCAAGTTGAGCAATCATTCTAGGGAAATCCAAAACTTCATGGTCCATAGCTTTACAACATAGGAAACTAGGTTTTCTACTAGGGTATTCCCTAGCCAGATGTCCATGTCTTCTGCAACTATAACAAAGGGTTAACCCTCTCTTTCTCTTAAATTATCCCCAAACTTTCATGTACTGTGTGCTAGGATCATAGTAGTTAACCTACAAAAAAATATTTCTAGGATCCTGCATCCATTTGTTATTCCAAACATTCTTTCTATACATAGGTATAACATATTTTTCACTATTCTTATCATATCTACTTATATCACATCTTATTTCGTTTGTCAGTGCCCTAGTTTTCAAGATAGGACAAATCTTATCAAACATGCCTAGATCCATACTATAGAAACAAAAATTTCCACTAATCTTAGTTCTAGAAAACACAAAGCTTCTAGATCTAAAACTTTTCACTATTCTTAACTTTATCATAGCACAAAGCGTTCAGATCGTACCTCTTTTCTTCAGATTAGACTTATTTTCTTTATCACAGAGCTTCACAAACTGAGTAGAGTACTGCGTACTAGAGCGATCAATCTACACACAGAGCTTTCACAATTTCAGGTCAGATCTTTGCACAAAGCTTCTTCTTTCTCAGTTCCCAGAAATCACAGTTTCAGGTCCAGACAACGAAACCATTTGTTGGAATAGGGGCAAACCCAGGGTTCAATGCTACAACAATGCACCAACAAACCCCTAACTACCGACCCTTTCGGCAACACCTGCGAAGAAGATGAAGTCTCACCTGAGGTAGAGGCAGGGTTGGTTGCAAGACTCAGATGTATGCAACCTTAGCTGGGACACAGATCTATGATTCTAACACTTAACATAGCACTTAGCAGTAAACATTCAGTTCTTAGTAACATCGCAGAAAATCCCTAATTACAAAGAATCACAGTATCCAACCAGATCTAACATCTAACAACACTTAGCATGACGAAATAGACCAGGTATTAATATATTCAACACTAAGCATATGTATATCAGTCAGATCTAACATTCATTCTCTTTTATAAGCACAAAGTAACATCAGTTCTATCTAACATTCATTTATATCATAGAAATTTCACATAAACACATCAACACATTGCACAAAGTAGAGCACACAGCATATACGTGGTTCAACCCTCGTGGGGATACGTCCACCAACTCTTCTTCTCTTCTATTATCTTCTATTAATCAATTACATGCATAGAGCCTCAAAAACCCTACTCCACATAAGACAGGAGATCTTTGCACACCTCGCGAGATCCTCCTTCCCTAGGCTATGTTACATCACTAAGACTTCTACAGTCACTTGCACTCAGCTCTACATGCTTCACACGGTATGCACAGAGCACTTACAATCCTTCGATCACATAGATCAATCACTATCACTTATCACATTGTCCTAAAATCACATAGATGCCCCACCTTACATTGTTTAGACATCTATTTATACTATAAAAAATAGGCCTAAACATGGGTAAACCCATGGGACAACATCCCATATCCATTACATAATCCCAAACCCCCAAAAGGACCCAAAAAGGGGCTGATATCTCGTGATCTCTGCTTCGTCTTGCACTCCTCCTTTGACAGGCTGTCGAAGTCCCAAAATAGGTCAAACTTGACTAAGGATCTCCCAAAACTTGTTCAAGGGCCAACACGTAGTCCAAAATTACGCCATTATAGATTTCTTTGCAAAACTAATATGGTGGTCAATGTCAATCCATTTCAATACATCCTTACTAGGCATATCATAGGGGGGAAATACAATAAATGGATTATCATTTTACAATAATTCGATCTCGATTTTGCTTCTGTGAAATCCAAGAAATCACTAGTCTTTGTAGAGTTAATATCCAAATTCCCTCAGTTGGAAGAGGATGTTATTCATGTTTATTCATTTGCGGATGAACACATTTTCCTTGTCTCGTCGTCTGACTACTGGTATGGAGACATTGTTCTCTATCTTCAAACTTTGAAGTTCCCTTAGCATCTCTCGTGAGATGACCGACGACGTATATGATACCAATATAAGAATTACCTTATCGTCGGTGACACTCTGTATCGTCGAGTAATATACAATATATTGCATCATTTTTTAACTCACGAAGAAGACGAGTAAGTTCTAAATGATTTCCACAATGGGGCCTGTGGTGGTCATCTCTCCGGTCTTGCGAAAGACCAGAAAATTTTGCAAGATGGTTATTTTTGGCCATCTATATTTAAAGATTGTTTTTAAGAATTTAAGAAGTGTCAACCCTTCCAAGTGTTCACTCAGAAAATGAGCTCACATCTAGACCCTCCCCATCCAGCCATTACAGTTAGTCCCTTCACTAAGTGGGGGGTGGACTTTGTGGATTTTAACGTAACTTCGGATAGGGGGAATCAATACATTATAGTGGTCATAGAATACTTTACTAAGTGGGATGAGTCCATGCATATAGTTAAATATGATGGGAATACTTCCACCTTCTTCGTATTCAATCAAATTATCGTCAGGTTCGAAATCCCGAGTGATATTGTCATTGATCATGGAAGCCACTTTGTGATTGAAATGATGGAAGAATGAGAAGCCAAACTGGGGTTTAAGAATTGTCATTATTCCCCTTAATACCCCTAGTAAAATGGACAGGTAGAGGCCGTAAACAAGTCTCTCAATACAATTTTTCAGAAAACTATCAGCCAAAGAAAATCTGACTGACATATAATGTTATATCCCGCACTTTGGGAATACCGAACCTCGGTCAAGACTACTATTGGTTTTTCTCATCTCCACTTAGTACATGGTGTGGAGTCAATTTTACATATTGAATGAAAAATCCCTACTCTTAGATTGGCAGTTACGTTCCTACCTGAAACTTCTGATCTTGAACGATGCCTCGTGCACCTAAAGAGCCTTGACGAGAAGCATCGAGACACCTCTACGAATATAGAAGAGAATAAAAGACATTTCAAGATCCAATACGATAATTCTATCTGTCCTTGGTTGTACGATGAGGGTGACTTGGTCCTTTTATATGATCAAGACACAACCACTGGGGGAAGGAAAGTTCAAACCCATGTGGCACAGTCCCTATATCATGTGAGGTGTCTTAGTAAAATGAGCCTATCAATTAGAATATTATGAAGGGAACATGTTGGTTGAGCCCAAGAATGGGCTCTACTTGAAAAGATATTATGATTGAGCCACAAGCTTGGGCGTAACTCTTTATATACTAATGTAATTTAGTGTATATATCTTTTCCATTTATTTTTTGTCTTCATCTTGCTTATCGAGTTTTCCCTTGGTTGGTAGATGTCAACGGAGTCTTTGGTCTACCTATGATTCGCAGACGGAGCCATTCATCATACACGGAACTTGGCTTCCACTGCTTGGGTTGTTTAATCACCAGAGGGTCTAATGGTGTCTTCATGTGGCATATTCCTAGGGCCATCCATGAATAATGTGGCCGAGTATAGTGTCGTTATAGAAATTTTGTGCAATGTCATTTCGCATGGTATTATCTCTTTGGAGGTTCTCTTAGATTCCCAATTAGTAGTATGCTAGTTGAATGATAGTTATCATGTGTGTGACCCTACATTACTCCGATGATTCCTACAGGTACACCTTTTAGAAAAATAGTTTGATTTTATTACTTATCATCACATACCTAGGAGTTCTAATTATGTATCTGATGCATATGCCAATTTCATTTTATATTGGCATTTGTCACATAACTAAAGCAAAGAAAACATTCTCTTCAATGTACACATTATAACATAAGTAAAGGTCAAGAACCATGATTTTATATATATTTCAAAAAAATATGATGTTTATAGTACAAAATTGGGGCTAACACCCTCAATACACATATACAACCGATAATACATAATTTGTGACATCTAAGCATGTGGCGTCTGATGAGTGTCATGATAGAAAACTACAACGTTTGTAATATCTCGAAAGAGTCACACCCAATATCTGGGCACACCTACAACCGATCGTTGCATAGCCTCCGATAGATCCTCCACTTGAATCATTAGAATCCTTTGTGTCAAATGAGACAAGTTTCCTTGCACATATTGAAGGACTCTCTCTTCTTCTCCTCCCACCGCCTCATCTCCCCGGTGCCTCCGACGATGTTGTGGAAGCCTGTCCAGTCGTCATGGACCTATGTCTGCATCACATACATGTCTAATTAGTACTTAAACAACATCCAAAAATATTTTTTTTTCCTATACATAAATACAAAAAAATGAAATATTTAAAACAAATTGACATATCTATGTCCCCATAGGTGGTCCCTAGTGGTAATGGCATGTTAGGGTCCCCTTTGAAGTCGATCCCTGCATAGGGGTAGTCATCCAGAGTAATGACCTGCCATATCTACCAGTAAAAGAAATCATCATTGCAGGGTGTGGGAACCCTACCTCCCCCCTGTCGTCTCATCACCTCGGTCCACTGTGCCATGGATGGATCATGAGGTCCTTGCGGAATGATCTCAACTCTAGTTACCAAACCTAGAACCCACTCGAAGAAAAAGATACACAATATAGAAGCGAACCCAGAGTTCCTCTTACCACCTTGTTTGCATTCTGCCAACTGACTCTTCATGTTATCCAGTAGTGTGGTGCACCAGTTGTACACCGTGGTTCTCAATCACTCTATGGAGTATAACGTAAGAGGCCTCGATTTCTGGTGCAATGAGGTCGATCATGTGATTCATGTCAAAATGAGGACGAAAATATTGAGGCTTATATTGTTTATCTCTTGGATGGGGAGTTGAATCCCGACCTTCTCGATCCCTGCAATGCAATGAGAATCTATGTATTCTTCTATCTTCATA
The DNA here is from genome assembly GCA_009831015.1 of Picea engelmannii. Lineage (NCBI taxonomy): Eukaryota > Viridiplantae > Streptophyta > Pinopsida > Pinales > Pinaceae > Picea > Picea engelmannii. The sequence goes on along the minus strand of ML778107.1, from coordinate 279,717 downwards.
CCTCTCCCATATTCCTGGGCTTTGAGGTTGACCACCTCACCCTGACATGACAACCCCATCAAGAAATAAATATCCTTGACTTCAATACTTAATGGTTTCCCATCAAGGTTGAAGCTCTCACTGTCCAGATCCCAGTAATCCACAAGAAATTGTAGCAATATCACTTGGGACCTCCTCCCTTTGAGATACCAAAACTTATACAACTCACATATTTTCAAGGTCATTTGGGCCCCCAGATCTCTTTCCACAACAACATCTAGCTCCTCATGTTCCCTTTCCCTCCACTCTAGCACCATCCTGCAAGAGAAAAATCATTTTTTGAGTTCGCATTCACTAAAAAACATTGTTTACGGGAATATACGCAGGCTACAGCATTTGCAGTCGCGTATAGGGTTGAGTATACGGTGGTTTTATTTTATACAATCATGTATAATCATGTGTATACTTGACCTGATGAATGGTATCCTCTATACACCTAAACTTCTAATTTGTACCCTAAATAAATTTAAATTTAAACCTAAATACAAATGTAATCCACTATAAAGAAATAGGAGGGGAAGAGGAATTACCTGGTCCATATAGTCGTTGATTATGTCACTTGTAGCTCCCACAATGACCAGTTGAAGATCGAAGTTAATTTGGTACAAAATCCACTATTTGGGTAAAAAAGTAAAATGGTATAGTAAATTTGTTTTTTTTTACTATTTATAGAAAACATTTACCCACTTTGCATAGTTTCGGATAATATTTTCTCCTAATGGACTAATACAATAGTGGATTGAGTTGGTTTTTGTAGTTCTGTCGAGGGATTCTTGTGGTTTTCAGCGTTATGTCTACCGTTCGTAACTGCAGACATGTATTTTTTCTACCCAACATATAGGATAGGTATCCATTCCATCATGCACACTTGCATCATCCTATAAGTTCACTCATATGCCTTAGGTATGAACCCATTTTTTAGCAACACATAACTTTCTATCTGCTACTAGAAGTGTCTTTATCAAATGGTAGAGACTTACCAAACATGGGTACCCTAGTTATATCCTTTGCTTCATTCGATGCCCATGTGGAGATTTTTTCCGTAGGACCAGGAGTCCCTTATAGCTAATACATGAATTTATGTTGAGCCTGATTTCTGACTCATAAACATGCTGACCTATACCTAGAGGACTCCCAAGTGAGTCTTATTTAAGTTCTTTTCTAACTCGTTTTCAAAAAGAGAAAATATTGTCGAGTGAACATGTCTCTTTCACACTCGTAAATTGGATTTGAAAGGACATCTATTTGGTACAAGTTTATCCCTTTTTCAAACCAAGTAGACTAAGATTATGAAAAAGGACATTTTTTGGCATTAAGTTGTGATTGCATCTCATGGCCTTGCTTGCAGTATTGAGCCTATTGTCGGTTCTCGCTTTGCGTTATAAACCGTTTTCCTCAGCAGTTTTACATCCTCAACCAAGCAGAGCCTTGTTTATATCCTTCGGAACTTGACACCCTATACCTAGGAGGGAACATTCCCCCGAGTGTCCATCTCCCGCATACACCTCCTTGCATTGAGCATAGGTATGTTCCACTGCCGGAACTAATTTTTCTTACTTGAGACACTCGTTTCCTCCTCTATATCATAGAATTCATTTCACTATGAAAAAAAGGAGATGGGAAGGAAGGGAGTATTATCTTATATTGGCAGTAGTTGTGTCTCCGTTGAACAAAGCACAAAAAATTTGAGTCCACTTGTCATCATAATTTTGGGTTTAGCATGACCTTAGGAAGCCGAACTCGTTACAGAGAGTTTACTCCCCCAAGTGGTTACTCTTCCAGTCCCTATGGATAATTTTATTGATACCTCCTGCATATCATGGTTTCGTCATTGAGTCTATGCTGCCAGAGTCTTCCATATGTCTTATGCTCTTGTTCAAAGGATGTCTATCAACCTGTGTCGGCCATTCTTAAGAACTCTTGAATTTTCATGTCGTCCATACCCTCAGTTTGTCTTAGAATCACATGAATTTGTATTCCTATTGCGCACCCTGGTCCTACTTTCCTCATTGGTAGGTAACCTTGAACCCAACAGTCAACATTTCATCATTGGTCGTTGATTAGGTGGTTTCCCTTGTGTTCAATGGCAAGACATCTATTCACACATTGGGATTCATATAGTGTCTTGGATGCTATTATCCTTATTGGTGGTTTCATCACCTTTGTCAATAGTTTTCCTCATTGGCTACTATTCAGAGGGTCTTTTTTGTGTCCTTCTTGCACCTGGCACACGTGAAAGACGCACAAGGTCGTTTTTTCATGAACATGTTCATTGTCCGATTTCCTCCAAATCATCAAGATATTTCTTTGTACCTCGTGTTGAATGATGAGATATGACTTAATTATCTCCTTTCAGCGGGTCTCCTTCCATTGAATTCAGCTCATCTATTATGTAAACGAGACCTAGGGTCTTATGAGTACCTAAAGGCTTCCACTCATAGTCCCAGTTTCTCTTTCCATCGATAGTTGGGAATACATAATGTCTACTGATCGATGGATTCTTCAAGTGTTTTAACCTGACTCCTTTATTCAAACTTGTAAGAATGTACTCGGTGCCTTGATACCTACTTTCATCATCGGTAGGTTGTCTCATGTTTGTTAACGATATACCTCAATGACTGGTAATCAAACAAAGTTTCATTGTGTTTGACCTCAACTCCTTTATTCACATGATGTAGACTTGCACCTTTGGAAGATTGTGTATAAGACTTGAAGAAATCAGTTTATAGTCGCAACTTTCCTGAGTTGTTGCTACCTTTTCACTGGACCATTACCCGTGTGACTTCAATGATCATGGGAGATCAGATTGTAGTACATTGTATACATGTATCTTAAGATGTATTTTGAGACTGGTTTTACTGGGCCTTGTTCATGACTATGATATCCTTTGGCATGTAACCACATTTATATTTTCCTCTTCATGGCCATGGACAGTTGTTTGGTATATTTTCACTTGGATCTGCAGTGTAATTCAAATTGGAATCGATGTATGCAAAGTCAGTACAGATTGTAATGAGCAACTAGTTCTTCCAGCTGGGTCCCCATTACTCCACTTATGGGTCTTATAATGTATTTTGGCCATCGCAGATACTCCTATGACCTCACACATTAGGGGGCATATGTTATATAAATATTTTCCTCACCCTATGCAATCTTGCACAAAGGGATTTTTTCCATTTCCCTATCCACACTTGAAGTCCCTTTTTGCAAATCCCACAGCTAAAAACATGATTTTTCCACGTATACGTTCCCTGCCTATATTACAACATGTGTATACATAGGTTTCATGACTACAACCCACGTACATCAAGAAATGTGCCCAAAATTAAAAAAAATTGTGACGGGTTTCCATGTCACGTCATGAGATCAATGATACTTGGCTTTCCATATATTGGAAACGTTCTGACTCGGCCCTTCAGTTCCACTTGAAGGCTATAAATGGGCCAAATTCGAGCTATGGAAAAGGGGGGAAAGAATTCAACTTTGAGAGCAAAGTTACTCTGGAGAAATTATTCACTTCACATTGAGTATGCATCCCTTTGTCCTTTAAGTCTGAACACATTGGTCAGCCCCCAAGACCTTCCCTTATTAATTGAGAACGTCGTCGTCTCTCTTATATGAGCTTTCCTTTGGTAGAGGATTGAATTGGTGGAGGCCTAGCTGGAAGGAACTTAGTTTCTCAGTTCCGAACCATGCCGACACAAATTTTTTTAACTCATTCACTTTTGTTGATTATATCTTAATAGAAATACTCTTTTCTCATCCAATTAATATCTCGTAAATATTTGAATTGTTATTCCATGGGTGTATTTGTTATGAATGTTGATGGATTATGCTATTGAATGTGCAAACAATATATATTATCACCATATGATTGCGTTTCTTGGTAGTTGAGGACTAGTTGCAGGTATATTGCTTTGGACTAAGTGCTCAGTGGTGGACTTCTTTGAACGTCTAGACAAGGTAGGCCTATTATCTTTTCTTGTTATCATATTTGTTTATATAGCATACTTGAGATTAGAGTTGATTTCTGTAGTCATTTCCATCTATTGTGGTTTACCCTTAGCCATAGAGAGATTGTCCTCGTAACACCATCCTCCTTATACAATCCATCCCTTTCCCTTATATTGGCATGTTGGTTGTGAGGATATCATATTGGGAATAGTGCACTTGTAGAAAAAGTATAGGAACCCAGGTGACGTTCGTGGAGGGATGCCAACAAAATTCAAGTTGTAACTTCCAATTTTTTTATTTATAAAATATAAAACTTCTTGTCCCATATCATTAGGTCTTGATGTTTACATTTATGGATGTTTTTCATGAATACCTAACCCTTTAGATGATATTGATAGTTATGCATATGTTGTCATAGTTTGTTCTGCAACATTGTTTTAGGCAAGCTTTGGGAGGAGGCATACAATATTGGAGCAGACAATAGCTGGAAGGGATCGAAAACAACTGAAAATATTTAAGGTACGTATTTCGATATCCTTTCTCTTCCCTTAATTATCGCAAGTCTTTTCGTATTTTGGTAGAATATAAGTTTTAATGTCTTTTGAGGTGTCAATGATCTTTCTAGTCCCTAGACTTCGATTAGGGTGATTTTTCCCCATAGAAAAATTGGAAACTCCACTGGGGAGTCTCTCTAGGTTATTTTAGGATATTATTTTTGGTGTAAATTCCTATTGTTTTTGCTGCTTTCTGAGTCTGTAAGAGTCTCTAGTCACTTCCCAGGTGTTTCCAGTTTTTTTTATCTAGATGATATTTTTGAAATTTATCTCTTTTCTTGAGTTGGCTCAACAGTATATGCGCCATATTATATACCCAACACACATACATATGCACCTTGAGTCATCCCAACACGCATACATTCATGTTATGTCTGTGCAAATCACACGTACCTGTACTTTTGAAAAGTTTTTAAAACAACTTTTCATTTGCTTCCAAGAAACCTTTTGGTTTCTCAGGTCCTCCTGAGTACCAAATACCTTTGTTAACTATTTTTGAGAGATTTTTTAGTCTCATATTGTCTATGAAGTTGTAAATAAATCTATTTTGTTTTCTTTGTCTCTTTCTATTTTTTGTCAACGTTAAGGGTGTACTTGTAAGCCTTAGGTTCTCCTTTGGATTCTGGTGAATTACTGCTCTCAAAAAGTGGCTTAGGATTTGAGTCATTCTTTGGTTTGTCATCCTTCTCTATTAATTATTCTTTGAAAAGAAAAGAAAAATATAGTTTTTTGTTATTTTGATTTCATAAGCATATAAAAGAAAAAACAAATTGTTGTAGTTTCTTGACTGCATTTGCTTTCTACTTTGATTAATTGTTTGGTTTTAGTAGATTATGTTGTTTTTGTAAAAATAAGAGTTTTGAACCCAAAGTTCCTTTTTGGGTTCTTCCTTGAAATTTTTAGTAGGTGCATTCCATTTGAAACGAAAAATAATTCTAGGAAACATTTCATATTAGGATCTTGGTCTTTATTTTGAAACGTTTGCACCTTCAAAGTTAAAAAGCAATTTTTTCATTTGTAGAAAGTAGTTTTCTTTCAGAAAAAATGTTCTAAAATATTATTTTCTCTTCTCTTTTGTCTCTAAAATAACACCATGAGTTTCACTTATGTACCCCTGAGTAATAAAGCCACTAAAACTAACGCTTAATTTTAAAATCAATTAGACTTTTTTGTTTATAATGTACACCAATTAGTTTAGGCTTTAGGGCCTTGGAATAGGTGTGGAGAGGAAACTCTTAAAGGCCACTTAAATAAAATAAAGAGTGTGAGATAGGGAGTGTTGAAGTCTAGTGTTGTAAGATTTAGTCAGGAGCCCCCTCTAACATAGAGGCTAAACATATGGTCGTGCAAGGAAACGTAGAGGAGATAACCCCTTCAAAGATGGACTAAGCATATTGGGGATCATATATTGAGGGTTGTTATTGTGATTCCGCCGAATGCATTTGAATATAGAGATTCATGGACCTAGAATCCGTTTGGGATCCTCGATTTTATTTCAAACCATTTTCTTTCGGTAACCTCGAAAATATTTGGAATTAGTTATCCTACTCATATGATCTACCCAAATATTGACTGTACCTGTCTGGTGACTGACTGCATGTTGGAAACCTAATTGAATTTTTATAGGGACTCACACAGGTGACTACAGGGGTATATTGTGTCACCTAGGACAAAAATCAGACCACAGTTTGCAGAGTATACCGAGAGGGTGTTTCCATGTTTGAGTTGCACTTTCTCCGGTAAGTTTCTCTAGTGTTGGTTGGCGTAATTGTTCTTCCTACCATTCTCTTGATTTCTTGATTTTTCTTTAGGGAATTTTTAGTGTGTTCTCTTTTTTTCTCCATAGATTTACCTTAGAGTGCCATTTGATCATTTCAAAAGGTGGAGGATCAATAGCTCTTCCATTCGTGTAGGCTCCAGGGCCTTCCGTCGGTAACATTGGAGCCACCTCCACCACCGTTGAGGTGAAGGCTAGACCAAGAGGGTTCTTTCTAAGATATAGTGCCACAAGAAATTGCTCCCGATCCTTTCCCTAGAGAATATGAAATTGCATAGGAGGAGACTAGTTTTGTGACCTAGAAGCTGAAGGCTTGAGGCCCACAAACCATTTGATCATTAATCTCTCAGTGCCAATACTTGTTCAGATAGTCCCTCCTGAGGTGACTAGTCTTGATCCTCATATCATTAGGTTATTGGTGATGGAAGAAAATAATGCTACCTCTATCGGGAGTCCTCATACTCCCATCCCAACCATGGATGGAGGGGGTGTCGTACCCCTTCCCCCACCTTCACCTACATGGTTTACCTCTATCCAGACACCTACAACTTCTAGCAGTGGCACAGTCTCTATGATGAATGTGACCATTGTTCTTACTTCCACCATACAAAACATGTATGATGATCCTTTTTCATATCGGATGTCAGGTTTTGACACAATCTCAACTTTAAACCACTCCACTTTATAAACTAGTGTTCTGTAGGAAGGGAGTTCTAATGCTCCGTTGCAAGGATCCTTCAGGGGCACCTATGATCCATTTAATGTATTCCCTTACGATGGGGGTCATATCCCTCCTCCATCCCCTTCACTTGGAGGTGCTTTCCAACAACCATCTAGGACTAGTACCAGCTATATCTTATTTAGTGGAGGGAGTCATGGGTATTAGTCCTATTGAATTTGGTTGATTCTATTCCTTTTTCTTTATTTGGTGCTTTCAGAAACAATTTTTTCTCATCGTTCTCTTTTTCTTTAGGTGGAAACCCTTCTTCAATCAACCCAACCCTATGCAAGGATTTGTTCCTTCACAAGGAGTGATGAAAGGAGCATTCTCCTCCCAAGGTATTGGAAATTCTTAGCAGGGTTATCTACCTTTGCAACAAATGTCGATAAGAGGCAACCCCTCCCATGATCATTGCAACCCCGGGAAAGGTTCATTTCATATGCAAGGAGGATCGAATGGGGGTAACCCCAACCAAGTTTTTTGGAATACCATGCAGGTAGAAATACCTACTCAAGGTATGCCATCGAATTATGTGAATCTGTCGATGATGTAGACTAGCACGCAAATCCCTTATACTGGCCAAGGACACCCTGGTTTTTACCAGAACTCTGGTCAATAGGAAAACTTTTCTTGGCACCCTGTTGCATGTCAAAATCCAGGTTCCTCTTTTCCTTTAAATCTCCTACAACCTAGGTTACTTTTCTGGAAACTCTTAATTTTCTAGAATTTTCAAGGTTGTTGAAAGATCCTATCTATCATAATCCACATTATCCTTCTATGCAACCTAAGTTTCCATCAGACATACCAATATTTGAAGGAAATCCTGGCGAATATCTAGGTGATTAAGTTACAAGATTTCACTTGTGGTTCTCCTCCAACTCATTGAAGGATAACTCTGTCCAGTTGTGATTGTTTCAACACACTCTCATAGGGGGTTCTATGAAATGGTATATTGAGCTCGATATCTCAAAGTATTCTTACTTTAAGGACTTGGAAATGGTTTTCTTAAACCATTTTCAGCTATCAGTAAGATACGATGCCACCACAAAGTTGCTGGCTAATTTTGAGAAAACAAAGGTAGTTCACATCTCTGATCATATTCAAGAATGGCGTCACCAAAAGAGATTGATTAAAGTAAAGGTCCCTCATGCGTTTTTTCTCAAGTTTTTCCTCAAGTATTTGGTACCTTATATTTCCAAAGACGTCGGGACTTCCAGAGTGTTCTATGAAGTAGAGGCTATTATGAGAGCTCAACAACTAGAATTGATTTATTCTCAATCTGGCATGTTGTATGAGATTCTTCCAGACACACCATGGTTAACCTTTGACAAAACCAAACAAAATTTTGGGCTTCATGTTTATGGTATAGTAGGCTCAGCAAAAAGTAATCCCACATATCAATTTTATAACCAATTGCAATAGTTATTGTTACAACAGACTATGGCTAGCCAGACTCCTAGAACAACTTCCCCCACAAACCAAATTTTAGAAGTACACAGTGTGCAGACAACGAATCCCAAGGGTAACTAGCAACCCGAAGTAAAAATAAAGGCCAAGGGAAAGAAGGGTAAGGGGGTAACGATAAAAATGTTGCTAACAATGATGGTGATGGTAAAAATGAGAAGAAGAAGGTTAAGTTCCTATGTAATATTTTCATGAAAGATCACCTGACTCATCGGTGCCTTCGGATGGAGGAAGCCCATAATATTTTGGCAAAAAAACGTCCTTTTGTGTTAACTAACCCCTTTCCTTAGGGAAGAATTTGATGGAGGATTTTGTTGAGCACTCAACACGCCCTAAAATCCTTATGAAATTTTATCACTTTTTGGGTACCACTTGTTTTCTTTTACTGTCTAAATGGAGTTCACATGGGGAGGTGGTTTATTTTGTTTTGTTTTCATGAATCCTATCAATAAAGTCAAAGTGTTTGAACTTGTTAAATGAAAACTTGTGTCTAAAATAGCTTGACATCCTAGCTAAGAATCTGCAGCTATTATTGCACCTAAGACGCTTACATTTGGCATTGAAAAAATTCAAGCAGGTAAAGTGACCACACAGTTACAATAGTCACCGATCATCTATACATCATCGGTTTCGGTAGAAGGCGGAGTTAGTTTGTGTAATTTATTTTCCATGAAAATTGAGGAGATAGTTGATCTCCATCGGCATCAGAAAAGTACGGGAGGAATAGACATTGACAAAATCCATAAAGAAATCACCGATATCCGAAGACCGATGCACTTGCTCAAGGTTGGGGAGAATATAAAAAATATTAAAACAATTGATTTTTTCTACATTAAAGAAATCATCGATCACCGATCCTTGATACACTTTTAGCGTAGGGGACTTTTTCGAGAAAGTTGACTCGGGAGCACTTAGGTAGGTTTATTTTCAATCATCGATCCTTGATACTTTTTCAGCGTCGACAATATAGGATCGGGTTTTATAATGTGTAGATTAAGGAAAGTCCCTATTTCGATTAACACGATTAAATTAAGATGTCAGTCTCGAATGCCTCATGTCTTTGTTTCGTCCTGAGTCATATTAAGGTTCCATGTGTCCTAGTCACACCTCCTAGGTAGCTTTTCCACGTCATCTATGTACGGAAATATTGATCAACGTTGGATATTTTGGCAAGAAGATACCAATGGAAGGTGTTAGAAGTAGAACCCCGAGCCTCGACTCACCAACTGGACTGGCGAAATGATGGGATTTTTTCAACGTAAGATACGATCAAATTATGAAATTTAATAGACCAGTTAATGTTGCATCCCACATTTGTTTCTACCTCAGCATTGATTGAACAACAACAATTTGAAATCATCGATAGACCATGTTACAACCTATGCCCATGCCATCAACCCAAAATCGAATTTAATTTTAAACGTATTTGAATATATAATGGCATATTTTAAAAAACTACACTCATAACCCAAATTGAATGGCTGATGCGACATGGTAAGTTCATCTCTATTTAAATATCTAGAACAGTTTTGAACAATTTTATTTTGTGTGAAATTTTGAATTCCATAGCATCTGAAGAAGCAAAGAAATCGTCTCGAGACTGTGTTGATCGACAATTTATCAAAACTAAGTTGAACAAGATACAAAGGTATGTGTTCAATTTTGTCAATTCAACGATCATGATTTATATATGCATATGATTTCTTACACGGTCTCTAACTATGTTACCAAACGCTCGTCGAGAGCACCCAAGCTAAAGGAAGATGAAACAGGTGAAGGCTCTTCTCCTCGGACCGTGAGGCAGTTGGAGTACACTCCTAGGGTAGAGCCGGTCATAAAAGACTCAACAAAGAAATCCTTTGTTCAACCTCTGGTCTTCGATGACACAAAAGAAAGCATCAGATCCAAAGTAATTCTCCCATAGTGGGGGGAAATTTTCAACAGAATCAGTCGGGAGGAGTACCCGGAGTGTATCCCACACAATGACCCAAATGTAAGGGCACTCGATGACCAGTTGTTCCCAAACATCCGATGGTCATATTTGCACATGGTGGCCAACAAAACCCCATTTTTCCCTTGCATATAGGTTATGAAGTGGTTGATCGACAATACATATGCACATAAATGTTTAATCAACGATGAGAATGGTGGGTGTGTCAGAGTTTTCCTCCCGATAGCAGTCCATAAATACTACAATCTTAGAGACCCATAGGAGTGAATAAACACAAACTTCAAGGTGAAGTTCTACGAATTTCATGACACCAACCGACTAATGGACTCATGGTGAAAGGAGGACAATAAGTTTACCAACTGGAGCAATGGCTGGTATGGAACAGTTAGCTTGAGGGAGCCATACATCTATTTGATGGCTCTCATCTACCGACATTATGGAGATAAGTACTGCTCCAAGTATTCAGAAGCATGGATTCCCTTGTCATACACAGTGGGGATCTCTAGAAGTAGCTTCTAAAGGGGAGCGTTAATTTCCAAGCAATTGAGCATCTTTGTACAATAGGCTCGGACGTTTAAAGAAGGAGAAGCACCTTCTTTCCACATGGCCTTGTACCTTATCGATGTCATCTATGCAAGGAATGTATTCACCGACATGAATTTAAGCTGGCATGTTGTAGAGCTCCCGGTCCACGTTTATTTCAACATACTACGGGAGAACATGCATAAAAAATACTACGCTCTCATTTGCGATGAATTCATCGCTCGTATTCATTTTATTATATTTTAAAAGGAATGTCCGATATTATCCACAACAACCAAGAAAATGGTAGAAAAGTTAGGCCACTGGTATTTAGATGAAATCTCAACCTATATCAGGGTGTTTGGGGCCATTGGAGCGCCACATCTACTACCCACTCACGTCCTAGATTGAATCATTGTGAGAGAAATCTGCTATCATACTATCCTATAGGGTTATAATTCCACACTAGTCAAGGACAAGAAGCATGCTTTCATACCCTACAGTTTCCATGTGGGGTTTTATTTGGTAAAGGAAACTGCTCAATCAAAACAAGAAGGGTTGAGCCAACTTGAATTCAAGTTCCCAAAAGGTTGATTATACAAGACTGACCCTAAAGGCCTGGTCCTCCAACATGCTTTATAAGTATCATCCTATTGGCCAGATGCACATGGTAAATTTGAGGATTAAATTTTCACAGAGTGCACTCAGGACTGGGAAGAGGTAGTACAAAGGATGTCCAACCTAAACATGACCAGGTTCCAGGATATGAGCATGGATGAATAGGTGGAGATAATAAAGCAGTCGGCTCAAGAAGCCCTCAGAGCCAGGGAAGAAATCAGAGTGACAAAGACTACAAAGGCACAAAGAAGAGGATTTCTCTTGCTAGAAGGGGAACAAAGAATCATTGTTCAGTTGCATAATGACCCTGACCTTGTAGAGATTTCAAGGATTCTCGTTGATGACCCAATCAAAAGTAGAGGAGAGCCAAGTGTCTTAGAGCCAATACAGCTTGAATAAATTACCGTGCCCAAAAACCTGAAGTTCCACCACCACAGATCAGATCACCAGGGTGGATTTCAACCCAGTCTGAGATAGTGGGGACACCAGGTAGTAAAAGTCTACCAAACCCCTTGTTCAAATTAATAACCATCTATGATGATGAGGAGATTTTGGAGGTGTCCTTGGTGACTTTAGTGTAGATTATAGAAAAACAAGAACTCAAGAGAGAATCTACCCCAGGTCCCGATGCTCCAATTCGGATCCTTTCGTAGAGCGAGCACGAGGTTGAAAGTGAATTATACACTGATCCACTCAAATTTCCAGGAACCCCAATAGACAACTCGAAGGATGAGATGGTATCAATAGGTTAGAAAGAGGAAGTTTTGCAGCAATAAATCGACACACTGACAACCGATTACCAAGTAAGTACTGAACCTATCCCTAACTTTTCACTTTCATTCGATGCCTCACCAGTTGATGCACAACAAATGGAGGTTGAGACATCGGGAAATATAGAATAAGTACATGAACCAATCTTGGAATATATACATATGGCTAGGAGCCTAGGAAATACTCTAACATGGGGAGAACAAAAAATCCCTGGACCTGTTGATGAGTTCGTCGACATAAAAGAAATTTCCTATGACAGGAAGAGAAAAACCATCATGAAGAGGACCATTAAAAAGAGGAGGCTCACGTTAGATAGCTCGATCCTCATCACAATGGAGGATAATATGCTTAACACAGAATACACCAAGATGTCCGAGCTCATCGGTGCAGGGATGGATATCATAGATGCCACACTCGATAGAGAAAGAAGAGGTGAAAAGGAGTTGGTCACTGCACTTAAGGATTTGGAGAATGTGCGCCATTTGGAAATATACTATCAGGATTCCACATAGGCCACATTGTTTTTGAGAAGTGAGTTTCAAGATGCCTATGTCAAATTCACGAATGAACACCTTTTCACTGCAGGTATAGTTGATTTCCAGGAAGACACCCTTATGGCACTAACGACATGAAAGGATGTGAAAGGTGGTATGATAAGGCTCACAAAGTAGTAGAAAGGATCAATTACATCAGTGCGGCTCAAAATGGCCAAGACGCCAAAGATCACGACATTCGGGTGTTGAGGGACATCAACATAGATCGGGTCAGGAAAGAGGCGAAATGCTAGGTGAATATGGCCCAAGAATCTTAGCAGGAGATTCAAGAGAAATGGTTCGATTTCGAAAAGAGCTGGGAAAATATTAATCGGGAGATGAAAGACATCAGCCTCCCAGAATTCATCTCACCTGAAGACTTTTTCGACCTGCATGACATAGTCAAGAAACATGCATAACAAGACTCGGCATGGACAACAGAGATAGAAAAGGTGGCGAGCATGGCGTCAGGTCAAGTACAATAGCTCATGGAGCATCATATTAAGGCTCGAGCATTTTTGTAGAGGTTGAGTGTTAAAATGATCAAGTACAGAGCATGGGTAGTAGAAGTCAAAGAAATGATTCTAGCCCCGATGGACCAGCACAGGTTCCTGTATGCCAAATTTTGGCATAGGGGTAGACCCAGGGTTCAACGCTACAAAAATGCACCAATAAAACCCAAACTACCATCCCTTTCAGAAACACCTGCGAAGTAGATGAAGTCTCACCTGAGGTAGAGGCAGGGGTGGTTGCAGCACTCAGGTGTCTGCAACCTTCGCTGGGACATAGATCTATGATTGTAATACTTAATAGTGCACTTAGCACCAACAATTATCAATATTTAACCACTATCTACTCCGCAGATAAAACATACCATCACATCATTCATTCAGATCTGATGTATCTAAGCACTTATCATAGAGAATTAGGTTATATATAACAGATTCAGGCGCTAGAACATTCATATAAGTCAGATCTAACATCCATATACATCATTAGCACAAAGCATAAACATATCTATCTATCTATATCAAATCACTTAGCAAGTAAAGACATAAACACATAAACACATTTCACAAAGCATAACAACACATAATATACTTGGTTCACCCCCACCCTGGGGCTACGTCCACCAACTCTTCTTCTTTATTATCTTTAGTCAAGCTTCTTACAGGCACATAACATAAAATCCTACTCCGCAGAAGACAGGAGATCTGCATGCACTCTGCCAGATCCTCATTCTTCGAGCTAGGGTAAAGCACCAAGACTTCTTACAATTGCTTGCAATGACTTGCACTTATCTTTGCAAGTCTCACATAGTATGCACGAAGCACTTACAATCCTTCAATCACATAGATCTGGCACTTATCCATTCGTAACTGCTCTTTTCTTACATTTCCTAGACATCTATTTATACTTTATAAAATAGACCTAAGCATGGGTAAACCCATGGGCCGACATCTCATACCCGTTACATAATCCCAAATCCCAAAAAGGGGACAAGATTCTATGCTATCTGGTTCCTCTTGCGCTCCTCCTTCGACAGGCTGTCAAAGTCCCAAAATAGGTCAAACTTGAACAAGGATCTCCCAAAACTTGGTCAAGGGCCAATAGGCCCCCAACACTCACCTATGACTTGTCTCGAGTCACTCTGATCAAGGTAATTCTACTTTGAAAGCCTCGATCTTGGCTCGAGCTTCTTCGACTTGTTGTTGTTCCATGACCTCTTGTGCAACGAACTCTTGGATGAATACCTTGTTCACAGGTCCCTCCAGGTGTTGTTCAGCTGCAGTGACAACCTACTCGAGTTCTTCTCCTCGACCTTCGACCTTTGTGAACAATTGGTAGGCCTTATATTATACAGGATGGAACCTCTGAGTTACTTCCATAAATATTCTCCAGATAATGTGGATCTATTGCTGGGCAGTGCGTTGTTCTTGGGAGCGCTTCAGTATTTCCACAACTGACAGGGGCTTCAATTGTGCTTGTTTCGTTTTGGCCTGATACTTCACCTCTTGGAGCTGCGACTCCAGTGCCTTCAGTTCTGGATTCTCAGTAAGTTTCTCGTAGGTCTGGGCACTACGATCAATAAGTTTATTACATTCCATAGCAAGGGATTTCATTCTCTCAACTATGCTTTGAGCAGTTGCTTCTTTTTGATCCCTTACATCCTGTGGGGTCCCAGGCACTGCATGGAGCTCTAAGTCTACTATGAATTATTTTAGATATTGGATATCTTTCGCGAGTTTCTCTACTTGTTGTATGACTCGATCCTCTGCCTTTATTTCTACGACTGTCACAGAGTGAAGTGCTCTGCTGACCGCTTCTTTCACTTCAATTTTCTCCACAAGCAACTATTTGTTTCCTTGTTGTATCTGTGATTTTTCTTCATCGAAATTTTCTTGGAGATCAATCTTTTCCTATTCTGCAACTCGACACTAATCTAAAAGTACTCCTTTCACTTGCTTCAAGGTCTGGGTAGCTTGTTCTTTTTCTTCTTGTGCTCATCAAAGGTGAGCTTCGACTGTATCATTTAGTTGGTGGAGTTAGGTTGGCTCATCTCCCAACTTTGGTTTTCCTGATGGAAAGGGCACAGTGGAGACTGTGCGGCTAAACTGAAGGGTTTGTTGTACCCCTCATAGTTCGATTTCAATTCTATCATACATTTCCTCCTACTTCGCTCCTTGTTTCTCCGTTATTTCCAGTGAAGCATCGTTCATGGCTGCTATGATGAAGTCAAAGTCATCGGAGGTGAGTGATAGAATATAAGTGGATGTACTCATTTTACCATTGAAAATACCCTTGTCACCCAACCATAGGTTGAAGCCACCCTCTGAGCACCTTAACCTTGACAGAGAATCACTCCATAAGCAAACCCTAGTCTAGATAGCCAAGCAAAGGGTAGTGCACCTTTCCCCAAGGATATCGCACCAATAAGAGCTGATTAGATAGTCCAAACCCTAGCCAAGATATAGTCCAAGCGTAACTGCTAGCTGCAGCAGTCGCAATGGAAACTCTCCTCCAAACCTGCACAGAAACTAGGCAACTGTAGTGTGCACAAGTGCTGCTCTGCAATTCTGAGACTGCCTGCCAGAATGAGAATTGGCCTCCTGTATTTATACAAATGTTGGCTAACTTCCAGGGAAAACTTCTCATTTTGGGTATCTGTCTGTTCAATATATAATAGTATTTTTGGTTGACTTCTTCTCTTTGAGGCTAATAACCTAATATAAATTATCTTCTTGAGCCAGCAATTCTTCTAGGGTTATTAGTCAACTCATTAGGGTTTCTTCTTGCTTCCTAGAGTATTCTATCCTCGTCAGGTTTACACATTGAGGTAAATACCTCCCGCAACTAACATAATATCAACACTCCCTCCTAGCTAGGGAGGTATTACAGGTAATGGTATTGAGCACAAAAACATACCATTCACCCGGTAGCATCAACATAGTTGTATATAGTAGATCATGACTAGATCATGAGAACCATCATCATCATCAGTGTCATCAGTTGCATCATCTCTCGAAACCATACTCTATCTGAGTAATCAGACATGATGCTCACTCCACAGAGTGATACAAGAACCATTATTCTAACCTAGAAGAGTAAATGCTCTGAACCATTTTCCATCTGGGAAATATCTGTCCTTTGATTATCCATCTAACTGATAATCATTTCTAATACTGTTGATATTCTTCAAGGAAATCGAAACAAAAATAGAACACAACTGTGTCTATCCATAGTAGTACATAACTACAATCCAGTGGTACACTACCATACCAAGTAACACACAAGTACTTGATCAACAACGTATAGTCATGAATAGCGGAACACATCCACCACAGTGGTATACATCTACTGTCATATAGACTTCATAAAAATCATCTGATATCAACCTAAATAGAAACAATGTTATGATATAAATTGAATCATATGGGCCAATCTTTCACTCACATCTGTGAGATCTGAAAGAATATCTGCCCTAAGAGTAGAACATTGAGATATCTAGACTATTCTTCTGAAGCAAGGAAGAATAATTGTCATGTCTTCTAAACCAGGACCATTCCCCACCCCAGGCCATTCTTCTTACACTAATCAAAGTGCACCCTAGAGAGAATGTATAAACCGTAAGGAATGTCTGTCCCTGATTGCTGAGCCTGGACCATTCCCCACCCTGGGCCATTCCTCCTACACTAATCAAAGTTCACCCTGGAGAGAATGTATAAACCCTAAGGAATGAGTGTTCTTACCATTTCCTCTATTAACCACAAGAGGAAAATATTGTCCTACATCAACCTCCAAAATAGACCATTCCTCATGTTAACCACAATGAGAAATCGTTGTCCGGCGAGGCGAGCTAGTCTTCTTGAGTAACCCTCAAGAAGAGAGACTGCCCTAGTGTAACACCCTGTTTCCCCCGGTTTGTAAAAATAACTAGACTAGCCAAGAACTATGGAAAACTCATAAATGTGAATAATGTTATGAATTTTATTGAAGGACTGCTGAGAGGGGATGTGCAGAAAAAGAGACCACGATGGCGGTGGAAGGCACCTGGAAAGGTGGCGTTAACTTCCACCGAGAATTAATACCGTATTTGGACTCCACTGGCCCGGAGAAACAAAAGAGGATCACTGGCCCTGAATTAAATGTCTTGCAGGCTGGTAGGTAGATGGTTTAATGAGGGATTTGAGGTGAACCGCCCATCCGTCGAGCCATCAGGCCTGACCAGCGCGAGGGTAATCGTGCCACACACAACCTCACAAGAGGATAAGGCATGGGGTAGAAGCGATTGGGGGGGTAGACGCAAGGGGATAACTCTAGTGATATGCAGAGTGAGTGATAGCAGAGAGAAAGGATTGCAACCTTCACTCCTGGTCACTGTGAAATTGTGAATGATTTCATTATAAGAATGACTGTATGGTATTTTGATCAGTACTAGTAGTTGTATATTTATATGGAAATCCTACGTATGGTTTATGTCCTCATGAATTTGTTATTTTTGTGCGTATTGATCTAATTTAGACCTCACGTCCAGTTCTTGGGAGGACGACATCCTTATATACCTCAGGTAGTACCCTGAGTAAATCTCCGCATGGAAATACCTTCCTTGAAAACCCCTTCAAGAACCGGGAAGGCGGTTGTGGAGCCGTAAGGCCTTAGTAACCCTGCATGCGGAGGAACAATCCTCTTGAAAACCGAGATGGCAGTATAAGGATGAAGTAACGAATCGACGGATGAGATCCCGTCGGGAGATCTGTGGTCACTCACGACCATCAGATCGGAGGAAGAAGATGGAGTGTTAAGTGCTTTAACCCTGATAGATATTAATCGACGGACGAGATTTCGTCGGGGAATCTGCGGTCACCCATGACCGTTAGATTAGTAGGAGAAAGTAGGGCGTTAAATGCCTTACCACTTTGTTTTCTTGTGTCTTCGTGGGTAGCGAAGAGTTTAGGACCGTAGATCCCCAAGGTCCATGGGAGTATCTGGACCATGGATCCTTCCACATTCAGGAAGTCGAGGGAGAGCCCACAAGTAGGGAATCTGTCTGAGCCATCAGATCTCGGCTGAAAAACTTGACATCCATTGGATCTGTCAGGAGTTACCCGAGGGTTAATACTCCAGTGTTTAGGGGAAAAAAAAATAAAAAACACCAGGATAGATCTGAGCCGTCCGATTGACAGAGCCCACGCGTTAAGAGATCTCCCATTTTGGGAAATTGGGAATCACGGGATCGGTATTCCTGTTGACAAGCGTTTGGGATTTTCCATGGTGAGAACCCCAGGATAGATCTGAGTCATTCGATTGATGGAGGCCACGCGTCAAGGGATCTCCCATTTCGGGAAATTGGAAATCGTGGGATTGGGATTCCTGTTGACAAGAGTTCAATATTTTTCACGATGAAAACCCCAGGATAGATCTGAGTCGTTCGATTGACGGAGGCCACGTGTCAAGGGATCTCCCATTTCGAGAAATCAGGAATCGCGAGATCGAGAGTTCTGGTAACAAGGGGTCGAGACTTTCCTAGGTGGAAACCCCGGAGCAGTTGTGGACCGTCTGATTTAAGGAGGTGACGTGTCGAGAGATTACCTGTCTCGGGAAATCGGGCATAGGGGATTCGGAAGTTTCGTTGACAAAAAATCAGGCTCTTGCCTTGACAAATACCGATCCATAATGTCGAGACAATTGCATGTGGCTAAGTCCCGATGGACGGACAAGATTCCTTCGGGAAATATCAGGGTCCGTAACGACCGTCCGATGTGAGGAAGAGATGCCAGTTTTATGATGGGGCATGAACACGCATTAGGGTAAGTAGCGAGTAGATCTTGATGGCCAGAGTCCACCCACCCTGATCTACGACTGAGGATGCATTCAGAAGCCCCCTTTCCATTCTGCTTTTATTGGGGGGGGGGGGTCCGGAATTGGACACGCAACTCTCAAACAGTTGAGATTAATTCATCATGATCAATGACTCTCAGGTGGATTCTGTACCCCCCTTTGCATTCTGCCTTTAATGGGGGGGGGTCCGAAATAGTGTGGCGTGTGAAGTGGGGCCCCTCCTGTCATGTCGACTATCGTGTCGCATTTCCCTCTCTGCCACCTGTATTCCACTTAACTATGCAACGGGGATGTTTCTCATTGGTTGTTCTCTGGCCCTCTTGGGATTTGTTCCTATTAACCATTTGCTAACCCTGTAGGGATTCGGCCCCATTGGCAGATCGCTAGCCCTGTCGGGGTTCGACGTTTGCCAAGTCAAACGACTCAACATCACTGTAGCGCCGAGGCACAAAATATGAAAGAGGTATTGCATTTATTCGGACTGTGATCATGACCCACGACCACATTGGAGCGGGGAGGGAGAAAGAGCCATCTTATCCTGGTCCTCCATGGAGGTTTAGGGCTTCTGATTCGGCAGAAGACCAGAAAAAAAAATTCCGATTTAGGTAGTGGGTATGTGACCAAGGTAGTGGGTATGTGACACCTAGACCACTCCCCATGTTATCCACAATGGGAAGTCGCTATCTATGATACATCAACAATCTGGACCATTTCCCATGTTAGCCACAACGGGAAATCACTGTCCGTCAGAAATCTCAATCCACTTTCCGAACAGGAAAGAATTTGTCCAAGATGGACTATTTTTCAATGAATGTCTTCAATAATATTTTAGTGCTCCCTCCTAACCTGGGAGTCATCTCTTCCTTTTTCAATAAGGAATTCATCTCCACGAGCTCCAGCTTAAGTACACAAACTCTTTTATATTTTACCAAAATGTCTCCTTATCTGCTCATCTGTGGAGATATGTATTGGAGAACCACTTTCTCCTTTCCAAACTTCATTACAAATAATGTAATGCTTGATTTCAAATGTAATTTGGTCTGGAACACTGGTTTTCTCCAAAGGCTTCATGTAGCTTTGATCAATAGAGTATATCATTATTAGTAAACTAGAACATATCCATGTAGCACTTCTTCTGTCATAATGAGATTTGATCTACTGAGTAATCATCTTGATACAATATCTTTGTTATAGAAAATCTTCACCACACTTCTACTGTGCACTGGAGTTTCTCCACCAAGTTGTCTTCTTCTATCTACATGCAAGGGTCTCTTTCTGGTATGCCTCAAAGTCTTGAGGTTGCTCTTCATACGCTCTTTATTCAATTTCTCTGGAGAACATTCTTTGCATTCATCTGATGTAGAACTCCAACTCATGGATGTTGCGAATGATATAATGACTCATGTAGAGATAAGTTTGGTTTACTAGAACAAGTAATCATCATAGTCTTCTCCCTCCATCTGGGAGAACTCCTAGTTTTGGATCTTGCAGTGATTTCATTCATAAGTCTTCTATACATTTCTCTTCATCACGACTTTCAGTTCCTCTGCTTGATTGATTTTATTGAGTTTATATTAGGCTAGCAATCTTGTGATTCTTGATACAATGACTGGTTGTTATGGATTATCCTTCTTTCTTGGAATCTTCATGTGTTTCTTTAGTTCTCAGGTCCATGGAGTTTCTTATAGATTCCATGCCCTAAAGATTCAATCATAGGATCATGGATGTGGATGGACAACCAGGGATACTTTAAGGCTTCTCTTTGAGGAATACGTAATATATTTCATGGTTTCTATCATGGATATATACTTCATCATCTTCAATGGATCATAGGATTAGCTCCCTCCTAATCCTTTCTTCATGTATGAGTGCATATAATCGGCTCCCTCCATCTAATAGAGTCCATGCTTCCATCTGCATCCTTATTGTCTTCTGCAATATATAATTGGCTCTCTTGTCAAACAGAATCCACGCTTCCATCTTGTTGTCTTCTATAAAACATCATAAGTATTTTTCCAATTTCCTCTTGATTGCTGACTTATTTCTGTCTTTGCTTCTTATAAGTCTCTTCATGATTGATTTGACTTATCTTGCAATAGCTTCCACATGATTTGTACTTCATCCTTTCATGTGTATTATCTAATTATATCCATTCATATCTTGTTGTTCTTCCATAGGTATATTTCTTCTTGGAACACATTATCTTCCAAGAGATAGATATACAAGGTATGTGCAGAGATGATGCAAACAAGATATGTACAAGAAATAAGAAGAGTTTTGTTACCTTTAGAAGAAGAAGTCTCTTCCATCCTGCTTAGTCTTCTTTGTAGTTTCCTTTTATTTGGCAATTGAGGCTTCGTGTTTCTCCTTCCTTTTCTTTAGCTCGGGACAATGATTCTTGTAGTGACCATACTTTCGACAGTTGAATCATTGTACTTTTGAAATGTATTTCTCTTGATTTGGCTTCCTCCTTGAACCAAACTTCCTTTTGTTCCTGAAGTTCTTGAATCTTGTTGTGAAGGCTTGATCATCATGCTTCTTTTGGGGTTTCCCTTTTTCACTGATCCTTGATTCTTCTTGAGCACAACAATTCCAAAGTTCTTCAAACGTCAGATACTCCCTTCTTGTGTTCATACTTACGGCAAATGCATCCCACGTCTTGGGAATAACATTGAGTACTATGTTTACCAACTCCTTCTCTGAGATGATATCTTCAATAGCTTGTAGTTGATCTCTGAACTGATAAATTCTCACAAACTATGATGTTATGATATCATCATCATTCCTCTTCATGTCATGGAGCTCATTCTTCAAACTCATTACTTGTCCAATGTTTCTGACTAAGAAGAGGTTTGTTAGGGCATCGTCCATATTCTTCGATGAGTCGATATGGGAGATGTAGGGTATCAAGTGGTATTTTATGGATTCCACTATTATACTCATAGCATTAATGTAATCATCTTTGAACTTCTCCATAACTGCAACATTCTGTGGTTCCTTCTCTTTCCCTTCTTCAAACTCTGGTTTCATGATATTTCCTTTCACGATATCTAGAAATTTATTCTTGGCAAGGATGAGGTCAATCCTTGTCTTCCACTCTCTGAAGTTAGAGGCTCCATCTAACTTGTTCTCTGACTTCATAGAATAAGTCATGACTACTTTGACTTGGTCAAACCCTAGATTTGATCACAAACTCAAACTTCACGTCTTGGCTTGCTGAGATTATCAAGAGATGCGCTAGGGTAGAGCACACTAATCTATCCAGATATTAGGTCAATCCATTCACTTAAGGTGCATCAACAAGAGGATCAGGGTTTCTGCAACTGCTCCTGCTAGTAACCCTAGTGGCAGTGTCTTGGAAGCTTCTTCTGCTAGAAACCCTAGCGGCAGTTGATCAGTGAGCTCAATATCCTAGAGGCTATGTTTCCTTTCAATGTTTATACTGAATGAAGGAGGTGTGGGCCCATAACTTGTTATAATATAAATGTATGTCCTTATTTTACCATTAACAATACCCTTGTCACCCAACCATAGGCCAAAGCCACCCTCCAAGCACCTTAACCTTGACAAAGAATCACTCTTGAAGCAAACCTTGGGCTAGATAGCCAAAAAACGGTAGCGCACCTTTCCCCAAGGATATCGCACAAATAAGAGCTGATCAGATAGTCCAAACCCTAGCCAAGAGATAGTCCAAGCATAACTGCTAGTTGCAACAACTGCAATGACAACTCTCCTCCAAACCTAGGCAGAAACTGGGCAACTGCATGCGCACAAGTGTTTCTTTGCAATTCTGAGACTGCCTGCCAAAATGAGAACTGGCCTCTTGTATTTATACTAATTCTAGCAAACTGCCAAGGCCGAATTTTCATTCTGGGTATCTGTCTATTCAGTATATAATATTATTTTTGTTCGACTTCTTCTCTTGGATGCTAATAACCTAATACAAATTATCTTCTTGAGTCGACAAATCTTCTAGGGTTATTAGTCAACTCATTAGGGTTTCTTATTTCTTCCTGGAGTATTCTATCCTCGTCAGGTTTACACGTGGAGGTAAATACCACCCACAGCTACCATAATATCAACAGTGAGGATAGTCTACATCTTGGTCATTGTGGCTTTCGATTTCTTCCGGGAAGAAGGTTTCAGGGGGGGAACCTTACTCTTCTTCAAGGGGTCAACCTTGTCTCTGGGTGGTGTTACCTTCCTGGGCTTTTGTTTAGCTTCTACTTTGTCATCACCCCCTTGGTCAGCTGACACTAAAGGATTCTTTCCTGAGGTGTTGCTTAAATTTTGGACCTCTTCAGTCTTCTTGGGTGTATTATGTTCTTTATGAGTTTCCTCTAGGCTGTCAATATCATATATCTCTGTAGGGTTGGCGGGGATAAGGAGGTCAATGGATTATTCCTTAGTGATTTCTTCTAGGTATTCTTTTGTAATATTATAATATGACTGGAGTTTCTCTTGATGTTCATCTGTTCACGTTGTAATGTAGATGAAGTGTCGATCTATGATGAACTTCATCAGGGGTTGGAACCTTTGTAAGGTGTTCAGAGTCATGTGAGTCTCAGCTTCGATGGCTCACTTTAGCTGGAGGTAATATGTATGAAACACAACATTCAACTACCATTGTTTGTTCATATCAGTTGAATACCATAGGGTAGTGAACTTCGCGGAAAGTGATTCAAACAACTCGAAGTCTAGAAAGGTCGCTCCTTCCGGCATATCCCAGGAAAAAAATGCAATGAGGAACAAGAGATAGCTAAAATGAAATGCATAACCCTAATCCTGTGCTTCTCGGAAATCTAGTTCCAACTGGTTAACTAGGTACTTCACCCAGTTCATCTATAGGCCTTTTGTGCACTTCCCTGCCAGATCAATGACAAAGCTGGTGACCTACGTAGTTTAGTTCTTCCTTACTAATTTTTCGGCTATCAATTGACATGCTAGGCGCACTATGCCACTCTGTATGGAAGCTACCTTGTATCCTCTTGTTCCCTTCTCAACATTGTCATATGTATCCTTGATCTTCTGTGCGAGTGCATGATCTACAACTTTTCCTGGATAAAATTCCTGAGGGTCAGGTCCTTGCATACTGAGTCCTGTGATCCTATGGATCAACATTGGGTCAACTGTAATGAGGAGGTCTAGCCATAAGTATCCACCAAGATAACATGATATTAGCAACTTGAAATAGGCGTTGAATTCCTAGTGTCTTCCGAAGTGTGGGATCTTCATGACATTCAATAGGGTGGACTGCGCGAGGTTCATCGTCCATGACTGAGGGATGATCTTCGATTTCTTCCCTTTTTTTCTAGTTAGGTACTTGTATGGGATGATCATACCATAGATCTTGCGATCTCTAAGTTTGAATTCGGTGAACTTCAATGTTGTGATCTTATCCTGCTCTATCCGAACTGCGCGTATCCCCTTCAGGAGGTATGCAGTGACCATGGTGTACTCGAATTCTCTTGGCACACTATCACGATTCACCACTCCAGCCAGAGGTAGGAGGTAATCAGGAAATATGGATGGAATCAACTTCACGTTGGCTAGGTCATCTCTGTGCTTGGTTCTCTTCTCTACTGTTGGTCCAGATGGCCCGGCTCCGCGAGTAGTAGATGGAGAGGCTTGAAACGTTCTCGTCGATGAATATTTTATACCTACAGGCATCGACATGACTCTTTCAGTCATGAGGTCGATCATAACTTCTTCGAAAATTTTCTTCGCAACGCTGAACTCGTCCGACATACACGCTGGGGGTTGGAAATATTCGGGTTCAAGGAGTAACTTAGACACTGCAATAGGATAGAGGGAAATAGCACAATTATCACTATGTAAAATCAACAAGTCTGTGGGCTCAGATACACAGTTAGCAAAAGTGTTCTCGGTGCATGGTGCAACAGGATAAATAGATAATTTGGCAATGGATTGCTTGCAACAGTCGAGAATCCTTCATTAACTTTGTTCTTTCCGTTATGGCGTGGTCCAATGGTCTAGTGGCGAACCATAAATTCCTCTATACCTGTTTGGGGGGGTCGAACGAACAGTTATATTGGTCCCAATGGATATATTTCTTCACCCTGGCGAAGTGCCATGCGACGTTGTTCTGTTATCCTCACAAATCTCCAGTTTTGCAAATTTTCCTTCTGTGAAGTTCCCTCTGGAACCTTCTATAACTTTCCAATCTTAGATCTATTCTTACTTATCTTTCTGGCCTTCTTTCCAGTGAGCTTCGTCTCAGTATTCCTTTTTCCATTCTAATTCTTATCTTCTTTTGGCATAGATACTTCGTGTTGTTGATATTCTTTCCTAAGATTCGAGGGTGATACTTCTTCTTTAGCTGGAATAGGTACTACAATATTTTGTGGGTCTTCTAATGTTCTTGAAACTTCGATATCTGGGTCTCTGGTGTTAAATAACTTCGATATGTTCTCCTGTTCTTCAATCAAGTGTGTTATCCTTCTAGTCATGAAATCTTTTAACTCTTTCTTCTTTTGCTCTAAAACTTATTCTTCTTCTTGCCTTCTGGCCTAATTTCTTTCAATCCAAGGTTTTCCTAGTAACATGGTAAATGGGGCAATATTCTCAATAAATTTAATAATCTCAAAATCTTCCTCTATCGAATTTCCATTGACATTCATAGGTATCTGGGTGAGCTTTCCACATAGTTTTATCAGCTTTCTTCTAAATAGACCTATTCCTCCCAATGAAGGAGTCATAACATGCTTCCCTAAAAGTTTCCAAGTTCTTTCTGTCATGATATTCACTTGTGTTTCCTCATCTAGAACATACTCAATGTCGAAGTCTCTTATTCTTGCTTCAAGGAATTCTTTTTCTTTGAATACCTCTGATAAACTGACATGTCGATGGTCATTCAGTGTTTATTTTATCTGGAGCAATACTTTCTCTGAGTCTTTCTGGGGTTCTGCCATTTTGGGAAATGCCTTAGGGTTTTCTTATTGCGTGTTCATTCCTTCAATCATAGCAATCATTATAGGGAAATCCAATACTTCATGGTCCATAGCTTTGCAATAAAGAAAACTAAGTCTTCTCCCAAGGCATTCCTTAGCAAGATGTCCTGGATTTCTGCAACTATAATAGAGGGTTAATCCTCTCTTTCTTTTAAATGATCCCCATCCTTTCTTGTACTGCATGTTAGGATCATGGTAGCTAACTTTCAAATATTTCTTTCTAGGATCATGCATCCATTTGTTAGTCCAAACATTCTTTCTATGCATAGGAACAACATATATTTCACTATTATTATCAGATCTATGCATATCAAACCTTCTTTCATCTATTAGTGCCCTAGTTTTCAATCTAGGATAGAATCTATCAAACATACCTAGATCCATACTTTTGAAACAAAAATTTACACTTATCTTACTTCTACATAGCAAAAAGCTTTCAGATCTAGAACTTTTCACTATTCTTACCTTTATCAGAGAACAAAGCGTTCATAACTTACTTCTTTTCTTCAGACCTGACCTCTTTTCTTGGCACAGAGCTTCACAGGTCAAGTAGAATGATGCATACTAGGGAAACGAATCTACGTACGGAGATTTCACAGTTTTAGGACGAATCATTGCACAAAGCGTCTCCTTCCTCAGTTCCCAGCAATCACAGTTTTAGTTTGGATCTTTTCACAAATCTTCTTCTTCCTTAGTTCCCATCAATCATTGTTTCATGTCTCGGCAACAGAACCATTTGTTGGCATAGGGGCATACCTAGGGTTCAATGCTACAACAACACACCAACAAAACCCTAACTATCGGCCCTTTCGGCAACACCTGTGAAGAAAATGATGTCTCACCCGAGGTAGAGGTAGGCATGGTTGCAGGACTCATGTGTTTGCAACCTTAGCTGGGACATAGATCTGTGATTGTAATACTTAACAGAGAACTTAGCACCGACAATTAATCAATATTTAACCATTATCTGCTCCGCAGATAAAACATAGCAAAGCATCAATCATTCATATATGATGTATCTAAGCACTTATCATAGAGAAGTATGTTATATCTAACAGATTCAGGCACTAGCACATTCATATAAGTTAGATATAACATCCATATACATCATTAGCATGAAGCATAAATTGATCTATCTATCTATATTGAAGCACTTAGCAAGTAAATACATAAACACATCAACACATTGCATAAAGTATAACAACACATAATATACGTGGTTCACCCCCACCCCGGGGCTACGTCCACCAACTCTTCTTTTTTATTATCTTCATTCAAGATTCTTACAAGCACATAGCATCAAATCCTACTCTGCAAAAGACAGGAGATCTGTGCGCACTCTTCCCGATCCTCCTTCTTCGAGCTAGGGTAAAGCACCAAGCCTTCTTACAATTACTTGCAATGACTTTCACTTAGCTCTACAAGTCTCACATAGTATGCATGAAGCACTTACATTCCTTCAATCACATGGATCTACTACTTATCCATTCGTAACTGCTCTTTTATTACACTGCCTAGACATTTATTTATACTTTACAAAATAGACCTAAGCATGGGTAAACCCATGGGCCGACATACCATACCCGTTACATAATCCCAAATCACAAAAAGGACCCAAAAAGGGGTCGTGATCCTGCAATCTCTGCTTCATGTTGCGCTCCTCCTTCGACAAGATGTCGAAGTCCCAAAATAGTTCAAAATTGACCAAGGATCTCCCAAAACTTGGTCAAGGGCCAACACCAACACATGCGAGGAACTCTTCTTCAAGTGGTTGGAGTATGAGAAGATTCATCCACTTCAGTAAAACCATTTGATGATTCTTAGAGAACAGAGAGATGAAAGAGCCATGTGGTGATATTTTGTTTTACTTAGCCTGCACTTATTATAGCTATTTTTAGTTAATGATTCATTATAAATAAGAGGATTGACCTTTTAGAAAGGGTCAATGGTTTTTGCAAACACCCTCATTTTTTGGAATTGTAAAGAACTATTTACGAACTACCTTAAATGAGAAGTCATGTTTAGGACTGGAGACAAACATATGTTTTTTTCATCGAAGGCATTGTGTGATTGGATGTGAGGCGGAACTACTTCCAACTTTATTTCATGAATGGATGTTGTAATGAGTAAGACTTTTTGAATCTATTGATAAGTTAGTTGTTTCAATATTTTGTAGTTCTTGTCTCTAATGCTGAAATCAAGTCGTTATGTTGATGTGTGATTAATGATAGAGCTATTTTTCTTGCCATCATTTTATTGCATGTATGTTTTCTTTCGATAATTGTATCTCAGGCAATAATTGAAATACCAACAAGTTAATGTATTAGTACCAGGCTTGTCATAGGTGTGAATATCTTTGTCTACATTGTTGAGCAAAAGGGTTATCCCAAGCTCAGCCTTCTTCAGTAGTTAATAACCCCCACTTTTACTAGTCGGTTTATACCAACACACATATTTTAATCAGGCTTACCTAATAAAAGAAAATACAAAAAGATAACGTTGAAATTGAAGGAGTAACTTTCATAAGAAGATATCATGTAAATCACTACATAAATCCCATTGATAAATTGGTCGGATCGAAAGATATGGAGAACCATTCCACCATCAAATGTTGTAGAGTCTGATTGGGCCTCCGTGGTGAGTTTGGTTCCTTTTGTTAAGTTAAAGGGATTTAGGACCCCTCAATAGAATTGGTGTTGGAAGGAGGGCATGTTGAATGAATGGATAATAATATTTATGATATAATATTTCACACAACCTATAGATTCAAAATATCCCACATGCATGGCTAGTCATTCTCAAGAAAACCCACACACTGAGTACTCCTGAAATGAGTAAGTCCCCCCAGAAAGACGAAGAACATCTATTCAAATACCTTACAATCTTCCCCACAAGGAATTCAACCAATTCAAAATAATCACAAGAGATTATGCCCTACAAATTGGATCATTACCCTTAGCTCTGTTAATTCCTCGTAGGAAACAAGTAAGAAGACCAGTGTTTGACACCCCCAACTAGGTTTTTGTTCATACAGTAGAAGACCTGATAGATTTCTCCCTCACTGAGATCGAGCATCCCCTTAATCTGATCCCTGAAACACCAGCTAGTAACTACTCTGAGCCTGACTATTTTGAATCTAACAAGGAAGGGTTTAATTCAGATCGCCTAGCTTTAGAGTCAGACGACATGGAGGATAACAATGATAATAATGAACAAAGAGGAAAACCACCTCAAAATAATCAACCTTGGTTGGCTAGAGATGCTTTGGAAATCCTGGGATGGGTACATAACCTTCCTCGACATCCAGAAAAGTTACTCCCCAAATTTGACCTTGAAACCTCAGGATTGCCTGAAGACCATATTAAAAATTTCATACTAGCTATTAGACTGGTGAATGTCCAACATGAAGTCATAGTATTTAGGATTTTTCCCTATACCTTTGAGAATTCATCCTCTACGTGGTATTTTAACTTGCTTGTAGGGTCCATAACTAGTTGGACGAAGTTTTGAAAAGATTTTTTAGAAAAAGTTGCAGAAGAAACCACTACAGGAGATTTAATGGCTGAATTGTTTTCTGCCACCATGAGTTCAAAAGAAAAGGTTAAATACTTCAATCAACTATTTAACACTATCCTGAACAAACTTCAACCCGAAGCTAAACCCACTTAGGAGTTGCAAATTTAGGTATATGTTAATTCTCTCCTTGCTTCTATTTCCATGTTTGTAAAAAGGGTTGCCAAGCATACCCTGGCTGAAAATTTTGAGGAAGACAAAATAATTGAATTCCAAATGAAGGGATGTAAAGAGGGTCAGGTCTCACTAGTTAAGAAGGAAGCTCAACTTCCACCCAGGAGAGGACTTTTTCTGGCTAGACCCCTAGGGAAATAAACAAATTAGGGTCCCGAAAAGGGAAGTGGAGACGTAGAATACCTTCAACGAAGGATAAAGAGGTTGTCAAATGAAATCATAGACATGAAAAGAAGTGCAGGGGAAGGAAATGAAGGTGACAGGCCTTATAAATGTTTTTTTAAGAGAAACCCATTGTTCAAAGAAATTGAACCTCCACAGCCAACTTAAACATCGACCTGGGCAATGTAGCATCTGACTCTTCCTACACCTATCATCAAGAGAAACACTCTGAAAGAGACTGTCCAAACTGGGTGCATTCCATGAATTTGATGGTCAATCGGTTCCTAGATGAAGATTCCCTTACCGAACAATCAAGCGACTCAACGGTGAATATTGTCGATCAGAAAGAAGTTGACCTGCCGGAAGAAACAACCATGCTATTGTGGGATCTTTTGGCAGCCACCAATAATTTTAGATTATTATTACAATCGAAGTTCCCACAGAGAAATTATAGCTTTCTATAGCTTCCATCACCTTTCATTTGTAAATGTTTATGAGTTTCAAAACGATGATTGGGTTAAGCTTACCTTATTGAGCTTTTGTTTGCATTTTTTGTTTGCTTTGTTTTTTTTTTAAATTCATGAATGTAAGCATGAATTTAAATATAAAACCCGGCTTGGTTTCATATCTTTTACCTTAGAAATATCATTTTAAAGGTACTCATATATGGTTTTAACTCAATTCTTATGAGCTTGTTGATAAATACGCTATCAAAATCTTTGTAGTATTGTGGGTATCGTGACTTCATTGGTTCTATAATTAATCGATTGAATTAATTTGTGAAATGGTCAAATTCATTAAACGATGGCTTAACATTTGATATGGTTTTCATAAACTCAACAGTCATATCATCCTTCATGTAAATTGGTACAGGCATGTTGTACTTGCATTTTCGTTTCACCTTGTTGGCCTGAAATATTAATGAGACTATTCATTATGTGTATGGGGTTTTGTACCTTGTATGGTTTGGAAATCATCGTGAGAAATGGTTTGGAGTTTACGGACCCTCTGTTTTTCATTTTCCCTAAA
>ML778107.1:218826-241464 GCA_009831015.1 Picea engelmannii | reverse complement strand
TAACTGGTTATAAATGACAACAATGGGTAATGAATAAATGTTGAATGCTAATTGATGAGTTTTTGTGCAAGAGGGAAGTTTTGGAAAAAGAGCCCCACACTCATTCACCCCCCCCTCTAAGTGTGGTAGGTGTGTCCAACAATGATAGCCCCTAGAATCTGTGATTTTTCGTGCCATCACAGTTCTCTTAGACCTGTCTCTCTTGATCATCCATTGGAAACCTAAACCTATCCTTTACGATATCTGTTGTATCCTTGTCGCCATGGTAATGGCACCCATGGTTCATATCGAGTCAAACAAATACCAAGATCTTATATCCCATGTTGATGCAATTGACGACCTGAAGGCTCATGGATGGGATGTGTTCCTCAAGAAGTTCGAAGGCTATAATCTCCAGGTTGCAAAATATTTTGCAAAAACTTTTGATGGTTTTAGGGCTAAGGTCGGTCATGTACAGTTGGAATTAACAAAGTATTTCATGAGCAGGGTGACATGACTCCCCTTAAAAGGCGAGGGGTGGTTTAAGAATGCTAAAATAGAGGATGTCCCATGGAGTTTATTCATGGTTTCCTGCAAATCCACTTGTTGTACAAAAGGTATTCCCATTTTTTTTCTAAAACTTAGATGGCACAGCCTCCTTTTAATTCTAAAAGGGTTTGTCACTTGTGAAGGTCGGTATGGGATGGTTTTTCTGTATCACATTCGGTTTCTTATGATTTTCATAGGGTTTGAGTTGGATATGGATTTTTACCTGTTGATGAGTCTTTACAAAATGTATAAGATATTTAAGAAGCAAGGTATCAATTCAAGTCTGTTTCACCACAGACTCATTAAAATTTTGTTGGTTTATCACCTATCGAAAATAGGTGACAATTGGGAGACCTTTCTGAGCAAAAATGGCTTCACCCAGGTTGACGCTATAGTCAAACCTCTTTTAATTGTAAACCCTAATTTGAATAGACCAGTGACTGAAAGCCAGGTCATTAATTCAATTGATGGCTCAGAATATATTGGACCGGTTTTTGTTGTTGATGAAACCCCTATGGATAAAGAATTACCATGTAGGTTTTCACCTAGAAGATATTTGGAACAGGTAATTACTGAATTAAAAGAAAAGGATCATTTTGTGCCTATGAATGACTATAATTTAAACAATAATGATAAATCAATTGTGAATAATTTCCATAAGGAAAAGAAACCATAGAGCACAAATTTAAATTTCAGGAATACAAATGTTGGTCATTTGATTTATAGAAAACTAAGAAATTGAAAGAGTAATCATTTGATCTCGATCGATCCGATCGAGATCGATGATCGATGTTCATATCGAGAGATAGATGATTTCTTGGCTCGTGAAGACCCATAAAATCAATGCCCCAGGAAAGAGGTTGTTACCTAGGTTGAGAAGTATGACTTCATGTCTAATTTACCCCCTTGTCTCAAGGGAAAATAAGGTTTTTCAGGTATTGGTCATGACCTAGAACAGACCATAGTGACACATGAAGCACCCGTTTTTTACTGTGTTCCATGTCAGTCTTCCATTTCCCCAGTGCAATGTGATAGCTGCCTCGACTGGATAGAGCGTTATTATAGAGATATTCCACTCTTATAGGATCAAGTGAAACGCTTGGCTACTCAGAATGCCCTATTGGAACAATAGATTTTTTACTTAAAGGAACACACACAGAGGGAAAGCAAAAGATCCAAGAAGTCGAGGAATATCATAATAAAAAACACAACCAATTTCAAAGACATTATAAATTTTGAACTATCAGATCCTTCTTTTACTAATTTCTAATGGTAAAACGATTTTTGTTTTGATTTTATTCTATTGTGTTATAGAAAATCGAAATAGAAATATTTAATTTGATTTCATTTTCTATTAATAAGACTAGCTACATAATCTATGATTATGTAGCCAGTCTCTTTTGAATAATAATTAGTGTCATTATCTGAATATCAAATCGGTTTTTTTGCCTACAGGAAATGGGCAGTTATGATGTTGATTGCATGGAGCAAACACCTTGAATTATATGCTCAATTATTCAAATAGTTTCTGCCTCTTCCTGTTTATAAAACTTTGGTTTATTTTTGACAAACCAAATCATGCATGAGTGGTTTTTAGTTTCACTATTTT
Source organism: Picea engelmannii (assembly GCA_009831015.1). Classification (NCBI taxonomy): domain Eukaryota; kingdom Viridiplantae; phylum Streptophyta; class Pinopsida; order Pinales; family Pinaceae; genus Picea; species Picea engelmannii. The sequence goes on along the minus strand of ML778107.1, from coordinate 239,327 downwards.
TGTAATATTATCTGATTTTTGTGGATTCAATTCTATCTTGTATGATAAGAGAATTTGAATCCTGAACTAGTTTAAATACTATTCACTCTTAGTAGTACAAGGATCTTTGTTTTGGACACATTATGGACATATGAATATCAATACTGATATGGAGAAGATGTTCACTCCTTGGCTTTAGACCAGCGTGGCTCTTACCCATTATGTTTTTCCTTTATCTTATGGAATGTTAGTATGTTTATACAACTTTAATCTTATCATCGTATGATATTACATATTTTTCAACACTTTAATTCTTTCTGTAATTTGTTGTTCATATATTAAATATGTGATCAATATTTCATTCAAATATCATTGATTTATGCTAGATGTTCAATGATGTGTCATGTTAGTCCCTAAAGTTGCACTTGACTATGAGAGGGCAAGCTAGGACATCATTCATTTATTGAAAAGTATTTTTAAGGTTTTATGATTTGGTTTTTTGTAGGGTGGTTGAAAACTGGCTCAAGGTTACAGTATGACATGAAATCAAGATCAGAACATATCATATCCCATTGGTTGAATAATAGGTAGACACATAGATGGATTAAACTAATATAAGAAAAAGGAAGATGGAGTCTTCAATTTGTCAACTTCACATGAATTCTCATCTCAAAATGTCATAAAGAAACAAGACATTTAGCTTGATATCAAAACTTGAAAAAATATCTCTACAACAAAATTTTCACTGTATAAACTAATAGTCAAGAATAAAAAAGCATTGCAATCTGAATAATGAATTCAAGCATGAATAAAGAAATAACAGAGTAGAAAAAAGAGGGTCTAACCATCCATATTCCTTTTTTATTAAGTGTCAAATTGAACATAAATGCCTTTTACAATAAGCATCACAAAAAGGTCCCCAGGATCTCCAATTTTTTGACCTCTTACTTCTCATTCTACAGAGTTTATATAGAAACAATACATAATTATCAAAATCCAAAAAAAATGGATCTGAAAACCTCCTCATATATATTTAGTTTCTTGTTTCAAATAATCAAGGAGAAGATCCAATCTGATCTCCAATTCGAATTGATGAGTTGGCTTGTCAACTGCTATCCATGAGATTTTTCAAGAAAACAAATATGGTAAATTTCTGAAAAATAGGGTTCAACAATCTCTTTGTATCTATTAAATGGTTATAGATGTGTAAAAAAAGAGAGAGGTTTTTGTGAAGGAGCATGTTCCCAACAAAAACCTCTTTTGGTTTCAAAAAATTCCTCTCCCGTTGTTTTATAACATCTTTTGAAGATAAAGACTATAGCAGGTAAAAAACAGAGTATTTCATGTAGCTTTATCAGAAAGTTAGGCCTCAAAGATCAATTCGAATCTCTTAAAATGTGATTGTTGTGTAAATATCGAGAGAGTTTTTTGTGAAGGGGAATGTTCCCAACAAAAACCTCTTTTTTTTTTCAAAAAATTCCTCTCCAAATGTTCTGCAACCTCTCTTGAAGAAAAAGACTAAAACAAGTAAAAATAACAGAGTATTTCTTGTAGCTTTATCAGAAAATTAGGCTTCAAAAATCAATTTGAATCTCTTAAAATGTGATTTCTGTGTAAGAACCGAGACAGGTTTTTATGCAGGGACATGTTACCAACAAAAAACTCTTTTTTTTTCAACAAATTCCTCTCCAGCTGTTCTGCAACTTCTCTTGAAGAAAAAGACTAAAACAGGTAAAAATAACAGAGTATTTCTTGTATCTTTTTTGGTTCTTTTTTTAATGATTCTTTACATCTAATGGTACTTATTCCAATTATGAAATAGTGTTTCCATCGTTGCTATGTTTCCTTGTGTATCCACAAGCCTTTGAACCTTCACAAGGCATATCATTGTTGACAGATTTTTCTTCCATGTTTTTTATCTGAACCATTAGTTACTTTTGGTTCCATTTCAATCTTTGTTTTCTTGCAATCTTGTGTAGCATCAGACATACTGTTATCCTTCCAAGATTTACCAGAAGGAAACATACTAGGAACTATTGTAGTCTTCTGATGTTTATCAACCTGTCTGTGAGATGTAAGCCACTTGTCTTTATCACAAACCTTCCAACTCTTGAGGCCGGGGTGACATTTCAACTCAGGAAACTCAGTAGACACATCTAGAAGCTCTATTGATCCCCCACTTTTTCTAAGCACCTCACCAACAACATCTTCATCTTCAACTGGATTCATTGAGCAAGTAGAATAAACTAGTTTCCCTCCAACTTTAAGCGATGCAACACCTCTCATGGAAATTTGAACTTGAAGGTGATGTACCTCATTGCCAAGTTCAGCATTCCATTTTTTCCATATATCAGGTGCCTTATGAATTGTTCCATCCCCAGTGTAAGGTACATCACATAATATGCGATTAAAAAGAAACTCTGTTATACTTTCTGCATGGGTGTCTTCATTCATCTCAGGTCTTCCACTACCTTTATCCTCTGTTTCATTTGTTGTTTGTGTCAGCATGTCATTATTTTTGCAACGACAAATTGGAAAGTTTTGTGCTTCATGATTGGTTACCAGCAAGTTAGCACTACACATCCTCTTCGTCTGATGAATGAAAAGATTGCATCGTTGAACATCAACATCATTTCCTATGACCATTCCCTTGGGTAGAAACGCAAGCTTAGATGATTTGTGAATCATCTCTAGAAGTTGAAATTTTTTTGACCCAGTTGCTTCAAAGATATCAAGAACATAGTGGTGCAACTATACATCCAAGAAAAGGGGTTGCACCATGCTCACAGCCTCCTATCGAGTTATGTTCCCAATCTCGTTTTCTTTTTTTAATAATTCATGAATCCTTTCAAGCATTTGGTTTTTCCTTAGTTGCATGTGAGAGAAATTCAAGTGTTAAGCAATATTTGCTAGATACCAGGGTAAAGGCCTAATATGTTCAACCACATTGCCACCTACATCCTCGGCATTGAAAGATGCCAAAAACTCATTTTCAAGTTGGGATAGAATGTCATCAGAACACTGCCCACTAGAATTTATTCGAAAAGCTGCGGGGAAAGGTTTTTTAAGAATAGATATAAATTCATCCCATTCCTCATGAGGTATAGTGCCTTGTTCCTGTGGATAACGATCAGAGCAGTGTGCCATTCGGGTCGAATCCAGCTACGAGGTACTCCCCTATTCCAATTTGGATTTTTCTTATCTGAAACCAGGAATTGGTTTACAAACTCTGTAACCACATGATATTTCTTCCACCATCTTTCTCCTCCAACCACCAACCTGCAAGCCTTTGCATTGGTCTTCTTTGTCACTAGCATCAGCATCTTACCGATCTCCACCTCGTGACCATCAAAATTCAGAGTGAACTCCATGGAGACCTGCTCATCATAACCTTGAAAAGTGATAAGGAATTCAAACCACCCAGCATCTCTGAACCTTTAAGCCATCTGAGGATAGGCTTCAAGAAGTTTGACACCCTCTGGTTCTATTCTGACTACCTGTCCACTCCTCTTTGGCGCCATCAAAACACAATTCTGTAACTAGCACCCTCGGGTTCCAAATTTTCCACCTGCAATATGTTAGTGTATTCCATTCCTTTGAGCGAATACCTGTGCCTAAATTCAGCCAAATCAAACAGGTATAATATAACGATCATTGAGAATTGGGTGACTTAAAATGAGCCCTATGTGGGTACACAACAATTGGGTTATGAAACAGTTTGAATCGGTAAATGATTCCAGGATTTTGTGGACGCATGCGAACTCTCAATCCATGATTCGTGTCATCATAATGAAATCTGGATGGTAGGCACGTATCAAGGCATGATTATTTTTGTGCTACAGGAATATCCTTATTCCCGTAGCGCTATTAATGACTTAGCAAAATTTGAAAGTTTGAAATTCAAAAAGGCATATAAGGTGACACCTCGTTTTAAAACCATGTCTTTCAAAATCAAACTTAAATAAACTATCCAAAAACTGTAATGCAAACCATAAGACACTAAAAAAAAAAATCAAAATCAACTGGAAACAGAAAATGAAGTGTGGGCAAGAAGGGTTTAGGATAAGGGTTTCTCACTAAACCAAGACAAAATTAGAGACTAACATTGGATCCTTCTGGGGATGATGTTTTCCCTGTGGGACATCAAGAACTTGGAGACCAGCGTGCCTTTATCATTTCTTCTCATCTATCCAATCCTGACCCTACAAATCTTCCGCTCTGCAGACATTCACAACTTTTGTGTTGTGCCTAGTCCATTGGGTTATGGAGTCAGCCAATGTCATTCAAATCTTGCCCAAACTTCTGCAACGCTTCTCCTCATTTGAATCCAAACTTCCCCTTCCAATAGTGCCTTATATGCATCAGGCATGGAGTCTTTATTTCAAAACTGAAACCAAATACTAGATGAAAACCCCACGTATTGTGCAAACTAGAAATGCTCAGCCATGAGCTTATTCATCTATGTTATCCTACTCTAACTGTTGAGAATAAATGTTTTAGGTATATATAAATTTCCAAAAAAATAATTCAAGCAACAAATTGCTTGACCTATCTTCATATACATAGCGAAAAACATGAAAAGAGAACAAAACATACAACAAGGAAACTGCAACCAGCTCATGTTTGTTGCTGCAAACCATCATGCCAAACTTTGTAATATATGGCATTACTGAGAATAATGACTCTATCCATATAGTAATTGGATCATAAAATTCATGTATGATCTTACCTAGTTTTTTAAAATCAAAAGGGTGTTTTTCCTCGTAGTTGATCTCATTAGGTTGTTGATCATGAATGTCATTTCCAAGTTCTATAAATCCATATATTGACTACTCAATAGCTAACCCAGAAGAAAGCATCAATTGTTGTTGGAACATTTCTCTATCAGTTTTGTGATGCTCATGATGCTCCTCATCAGATCTAAGACTGCTGCCATATACTGGTTTCAACTGTTCATGACTAATGTGCAGGTTGTTTTCATAAATCTTTTGCTGCTCAACTTTTGTCACCATAAAGATAACAGGTTGATGATAACCTTCATCAATATTGTTATGTGTATCATCTTTATCAACAATGTGTTGAGGAAATACTTGTTCTTTATACTCAACATAAACATGAGCTTTTCCATTCAAATCAGAAATTGCAGGTGCATCAAGAACAAGATCAAATGCATCTACAACTATGCAATCATCTGTCCTATCATCAATGGTATATGGAAGATCTTCCTTAATAAAATGATTTATGTCCTTGCAAACAGATGAAAACTCGAGTTTCTGCTGAATATGCTTCTCAAATACATCACAACAATTTTCAAAAAGACTTTAAACTGAAAATTTTTCTTTATAAAATATATATTGAAAGCATCATGAAAACTTGCCAACGAAATAATACTTGAAGCTGGAAGTGATCTGAACCAGTCAAGGGATTCTCCCTTTAATGAGTATCTGAAAAGCTTGATCTTGACATGCTCATGCACAATCTGATGTCCATGAATAAACTCATGAAAATATAGCAGATGCTCAGTCGAAACCTCCCAATCTTCGCCTTTAAACGTAGGAAGGATACCTTCCCATTCAACTCTACTAAGAATTGGGTTTGGAAAACCAATGACATCTGAAAAATCACAAAAAGAAAACCTTTGAGCCAGAATGGATTCCATGCTTGGATCCAGTGGAGTCACTTATTAATCTTTAGACAGTGGAGTCGCCATGGTGAAATATCTACAGTCATGTATCTATCCCCTTCCTATTCACCATCAAGAAGCGGATCTAATCGTTGTCATTCTCCCAGGGATAAATACTTCGTGTCTTCATCCCCGGCAGCGGCGCCAAAAATGTTAGTCCCTAAAGTTGCACTTGACTATGAGAGGGAAAGCTAGGGCATCATTAATTTATTGCAAAGTATTTTTAAGGTTTTATGATTTGGTTTTTTGTAGGGTGGTTTAAAATTGGCTCAACGTTACAGTATGACATGAAAATCAAGATCAGAACATATCATATCCCATTCGTTGAATAATAGGTAGACACATAGATGGATTAAACTAATATAAGAAAAAGGAAGATGAAGTCTTCAATTTGTCAACTTCACATGAATTCTCATCTAAAAATGTCATAAAGAAACAAGACATTCATCTTGATATCAAAACTTGAAAAATTATCTCTACAACAAAAGTTTCACTGTATAAACTAACAGTCAAGAATAAAAAAGCATTGCAATCTGAATAATGAATTCAAGCATGAATAAATAAATAATAGAGTAGAAAAAGGAGGGTCTCTCCTTATGCCTCTCCTCATGTCCCTGAATAACAACTTTTCAAATCCCCATTTCCTGGAATAAGTACCGTGAGTCGAGATGCTGTGCAGTTTATTCTGCAAACCGAGCCTGTAGGACATGGAATATTTCCCAAAGGTGAATTGGGTATATCCAGAGAGCTCTTTCAACACATATTGCAGTGTTTTACGCCGAGAAATACACAAATGCTCATCTACGCTGAAGAAAAACGTCCAATTCGCCATGGACTGATACCTATGCAAACAGTCATTCACGATGAGGAACTGATTATAGTAATTCCCGCCATTTTGTTCTTGCTCACTTGCATCCAGCAATGTTACACGACCTGCTCAAGTCAATGGCTCCAAAACCTTTCTAACTCGGGGATGGAATCCACCAGCATATAACGTGTTAGAAACTGCACTAGCGCACGTCGACTATCATCAGTTAGCCCGCACTTGGCTCATAAGCAATGGTTGACCCCTGGGCGCATAGGGTGACTGTGTGTTTTTATTTTTAAAACTTTGGGGGACTAATCCCACATGCGCGCGATAGACTTATCATTTGGCATTTACATAAGCCGACAGTTACATACTGTATCGATTAAGTGAGCCCGAGGCTCGGGATTTGGAGTTAATGTTGGCACTGGCTTTGGTTGTGTGTTCGCCCTTGGTGTTGAATGCGTGGAGGTTGGCCCTCGACCAACATAACCTTTTGCTGGACATTCTGATAATTTTTAATAAAACTATGCATAAAGGAAAAGGCCAGTTTTTGATAAATTTACCAAAAATAGCTAAGAAACCCAATTTTACATTTACCCACAAGAATAACCATTTTATGCCTTTCAAACCAATCCACAAATTTTCGTCAAAAATGCACCAAACTCGCTTTGAAGGTCGCGCGTAAGCCTCCATCTTAGGTTTGGTCAGTGTCGGGTGTTTCAGCCGCCTTCGCCGAGCATCGTGAGCAAACACGTAGTGCCTGAGATAGATATATATTAGTCAGAAGACTGATTCCCATAATTTATGGGGTGATAACACCAAGGAATATCATTGTTGATATATTTATCTTCCATGTTTTTTATCTGAACCATTAGTTACTTTTGGTTCCATTTCAATCTTTGTTTTCTTGCAATGTTGTGTAGCATCAGACATACTGTTATCCTTCCAGGATTTACCAGAAGGAAACATACTAGGAACTATTGTAGACTTCAGGTGTTTATCAGCCTGTATGTGAGATGTAAGCCACTTATGTTTATCATGAACCTTCCAACTCTTGAGGCCGGGGTGACATTTCAAATTAGGAAACTCAGCAGACACATCTAGAAGCTCTATTGATCCCCCACTTCACCTAAGCACCTCACCAACAACAACTTCATCTTCAAATGGATTCATTGAGAAAGTAGAGTAAACTAGTTTCCCTCCAACTTTAAGCGATGCAACACCTCTCATGGAAATTTGAACTTGAAGGCGATGTACCTCATTCCCAAGTCCAACATTCCATTTTTTCCATATATCAGGTGCCTTACAAATTGTTCCATCCCCACTACAAGGTACATCACATAATATGCGATCAAAAGGCAACTTTGTTATACCTTTTGCATGGGTGTCTTCATTCATCTCAAGTCTTCCACTACCTTTATCCTCTGTCTCATTTGTTGTTTGTGTCAACATGCCATTATTTTTGCAACGACAACTTGGAAAGTTGTGTGCTTCATGATTGGTTACCAACAAGTTAGCACTACACATCCTCTTCGTCTAATGAATGAGAAGATTGCACCATTGAACATCAGTATCATTTGCTATGACCATTCCCTTGGGTAGAAATGCAAGCTTTGCTGATTTGTGAATCATCTATAGAAGTTGAAATGTTTTTGACCCAGTTATTGCACATATATTGATGCAGGATCATCATCTCACGTTAGCCAGCCAGCCAGCCAGCTAGCCACATCAAGCACATGCATTCAAAGTTGAAGAGAGGCATATCCCTCATTTTTTATTCAAATGAATGTAATTAATTTCTTAAGTTGTTGAGCTGGGAAGTCGATCTTTGCACAGGTGTAGAAGTAAATAGGCCTTTAAATGTTTGTAAAGGTTGAGATCTAGATCAGATCTGCGGACTAGAAATCCATTGAATGTAATTGAATAGGGTAGTTGAGGTTTGGAGGGAAGAGCTCGAAGAGCCCCCTCAAGTAAAATATTGAGAGGATCTCATTTTGGTGATAGTTAGAAGAGATAGAGATAGGAGAGAAGAAGAGACAAGGAGCTAAGACCTTGTTACAGGCCATTCTTAGGAACACCTTGTACAAACAGGCATTTTCCATTCTAATACAAACAACAGTTTTTCCTGCATATTTCTAGTGTTAAATGAATGTATGTGTGTGTTCTTATTATGTTGTGAATGTATGTTATTTTTATGCATTTGCAGGAGTTGGTTTGGTTTCAGGATTGAGAGGTCTTTGAGGCTTCACATCAGGAGGGTGTGACAGAATACTGTGGGTTCTGATAGTCATGCATAGAGGGTGCATTTCTGAACTCTGTGGAGTCAGACAGAGGTGTGCTAGGTGGGCACAGAAGTTGAAATCAACAACTCAGAGGAAGACCTCAAGGTTGTTGAATACCTTGGAGGTGAGGCTGTGTATGAGAAAACACAGTTGCAGACAGAATCTTTGAGTGAGTTTTGTGAAGCTCTGCCAGGAGGGCATTGAGCAGGTGCAAGGAGTGCGTAGAAGACATAGACTCTGTTGGGAGTTCTGTGAAGCTCTGCCAAGTGGGCATTGAGGATAGGCATAGTGATGAATTGAAAAGAACTCTGCTATGAGTTCAGACAAGAGAACCATAATTACTAAGGATTCTGGGAAGCTCTACCAGGAGGGCATTGAGAAGGTTCATAGAGTGCACAGAAGGGGACAGAATTGTTGGATGTTCTGTGAGAAAACACTATGCCAGGAAGGCATTGAGTAGATGTGCATATTGGCACAAGGAAGAGAAATCTCTTTTGAGTTTTGGATTTGAAGAAGAGTCCAAGAAGAAGGATCTTCACAGGGTTGTTGAACACCCTGAAAGACTCAGCAAGAGGTTGCTTGAGTAGAATAATAGCCAGGAGGGCATCACATTCTCCAGTAGGAGGAGAAAGGAGAAGGAACTGTTTCCTTAGAAGTCTGGGAGAGAAGAGAAGATCAGGACGGATAGTGCTTTATGTGCACAGAGACCCTGTAGGGGCACAGGAATTGAAGAATCCTTCAAGGGTTCGAAGATAAAAGCTCAGGAGGACTAGTTCTTTCAGTGCATAGAGTGTAGCTGCAAGGAGTGCAGAGGCTAGAGAAATCTCGAGAAGAGTTCGAGGTTCCCTAAAATCTCAGGAGGGATACCATGCTTTTACAACGCCTAGGCAAGACTCAAAGCTGAAGAGCTTGCAGAAGCAAGGCAAATGTTAAGGCCTTAGACATTTGGAATTCTTCCAAGTGTTGGAAGAAAGCGCAGAAGCTCAGGAGGGCACACAACAGTCATTAGATCAGGCTAAGGAGAAGAGATCTGGACCGTTGGTTTTCCACGTCTAGGAAGCAACAGAGGAGCACACGGAGAAGAAAGGATCTGGACCGTCGGATCTTGCTCCAATTATCCAACAACTGTTAGATCTATCAGGACTTGCGAGGGATTTAAACCATCATACAACAGAGCATAGGAGACGAAATTCTCGAAACGCATTGGTGCATCGGGATATCGACATTCGAAAAATCGAGGGTTCTGACGTCGAGAGGTCAGGACACTCGAAGGTAAAAACCCGAAAGGAATTTTCCATCAGAGTTTCTCATATCGGGGAATCAGAAGTCTCGATGACAGGGGATCAGGAATCACCAGGCTGAAAACCCTGAAACAGATCTGAGTCGTCCATCTGTTGGGACGCGTGGCGGAAATCCTAGAATTCGGGAAAAAATCCCGAAAGGGGAGAGTCCATCGGCATATCGGGATTCGACATTTTGTGAATCCTGAAGACAAGACGTTCGAAGCATTTCGACATTTGTGATCGTGAAATCCCGAAAGGGGTTTCCTAGATGATGTCACTTCGGGAAATCGGGAATCGGAATTTTGAGGATCTCGTGGACAAGAGGATTAGGCATTTCGGTGTTTCAAAGCCCGAAACCCCAAAAAGAGAGAGAAGGCCCGGGAATTGCCATATCGACGTTTTGTGGATCGACATTTCGGGGGTCCAGTGGACGAGGGGTTGAACGACCCCGAAAATAGAGTCATGGTTTTATGTGTAGTGGTCGTGTGGGCCAAGACTTAACTCTAAGGGCTAGTCGTCGACAAAGGTGTTTCGTCATTTTGGAGATTCAGTATTTGGGAGGTCGAGAAGACAAGGGATTCTCGTCATTGGGAATTAGGAAACCCCGAAGCCCAAAAAATTCATTTTTCTATTGTGGAAAGAGAAGCGATCACGCTCAGAAGGCCGTAAAGGGAAAAGAAGGACCTGTGGATCGGATTTTAACAGAGATTCCAGCAAGGAATCGAAAGAGCCACTTCGGCTCAGGGATATAGATGAACGATCCTTAAGACCGGGAGGTCAGTGCAGAGACTCTGTCGAGACAGAGAGGTGGCGGTCTACGTCATATATCAAGAACATAGTGGTTCGACTATAAATCCAAGAAAAGGGGTGGAACCATTCTCACAACCTCCTGTCGAGTTATGTTCCCAATCTCATTTTCTTGCTTTAAGAATTCATGAATCCTTTCAAGCATTTGGTTTTTCCTTAGTTGCATGCGAGATAAATTCAAGTGCCAAGCAAGATTTGTTGGATACTAGGGTAAAGGCCTAATATGTTCAACCACATTGCCACCTACATCCTCAGCATTGAGAGATGCCAAAAACTCATTTTCAAGTTGGGATAGAATGTCATTAGAAAATTTCCCATTAGAATTTATTCGAAAATCTGTGGGTAAAGGGTTTTTAAGAATAGATATAAATTCATCCCATTCCTCATTAGGTATAATGCCTTGTTCCTATGGATAATGATCAAAGCAGTGTGCCATTCAGGTCGAATCTAGCTACGAGGTACTGCCCTGTTCCAATTCGGATTTTGCTTATCTAGAAGCAGGAATTGGTTTACAAACTTTGTAACCACGTGATCTTTCTTCCACCATATTTCTCCTCCAACCACAAACCTGCAAGCCTTTGCAATGGTCTTCTCTATCACTAGCATCAACATCTTACTGATCTCCACCTCATGACCATCAAAATTTAGAGAAAACTCCATGGAGACCTACTCATCATAACCTTGACAAGTGGTAAGGAATTCAAACCACCCAGCGTCTTTGAACCTTTGATTCATATGAGGATAGGCTTCAAGAAGTTTGGAACCCTCTGGTTCTGTTCTGACTACCTGTTCACTCCTCTTTGGCGCCATCAAAACACAATTCTGTAACTAGCACCCTCGGGTTCCAAATTTTCCACCTGCAATCTGTTAGTGTATTCCATTCCTTTGAGTGAATATATGTGCCTAAATTCAGCAAAATCAAACAGGTATAATATAATGTTCATTGAGAATTGGGTGACTTAAAATGGGTCCTGCGTGGGTACACAACAATCAGGTTATGAAATAGTTTGAATCGGTAAATGATTCTAGGCTTTTGTGGATGCATGCGAACTCTCAATCCATGATTTGTGTCATCATAACGAAATCTGGATGGCAGGCGCATATCAAGGCATGATTATTTTGGTGTTACAGGAATAGCCTTATTCCCGTAGCGTTATTAATGACTTAGCAAAATTTGAAAGTTTGAAATTCAAACAGGCATATAAGGTGACACCTCATTTTAAAACCATGTCTTTCAAAATCAAACTTAAATAAACTATCCAAAAACTGTAATGAAAACCATAAGACACCAAAAACAAAAATCGAAATCAACTGGAAACAGAAAATGAAGTGTGGGCGAGAAGGGTTTAGGATAAGGGTTTTTCAGTAAACCAAGACAAAATTAGAGACTAACATATCACATGAATGTTTTGTATTAAATTTATTTTATTATAAGTCTTCATCATTACAAGATCACCAAATTTGTATGTTTATTACTCTGCTCTTATATTCCTGCTCCAAAAACACCTTTGAGTTTGTTCTGGGAGAGTTATGCACTAGCGTGTTATAGGTTTTCCTCACAGGTAGGATAGCTGGGAGTTTGAATTGCACAGAGACATAAACTCATTAGTTGATTAATCGCAGGTTAGTTTACTCGTATTCTATTTTGTTAGTTTATTTATCAATGAAATAAGAATAATTTAAATTGGATTTGACTGTTATTTTGTTCTTATTTCAAACTGTGTTTTATTAGTATTTTTTAGTTCTTTATATTTTAAATATAAAACAAAAAATATAAAATGTATGTTCTTTATTTATCTACTTCATAAACAATTTCAAAAAACATCGATTTCTCAAGACATCCAACAAACCTTGAAAATTGTTTATACATTGTTCAAAACCATATGTACATATCCATACTTCTATTTTTTAACGTTCATAAAGTACTAAATTCATATCTTTAGTATTGTAGCTTCATAGATTATTTTCATTTATTTTATTTTTAGGAATTTAGTTGACCAACGGAACCATTAAATTTGTCAGGTCTTTTAATTCCAAATGGCTTGGGTTATTTAGACAACCCCTATCCATATTTGACCTTCCAGTTGATGGTGTGTCACTTACGCCCTTCAACAAGATCCTAACTTGCCAATGCCTTCCAATGATATATTTGAGGTTCAAGAACCAATCGCGGAGGTCTTGGTTGTGTAAATGCGAAGTAGGGGTCAGATGGTCTCAAATGACCTTACCATTGCCAAAAATTCGAGAGGAAAACAAACAGCTAATCACCCAAAAGAACCTTTTGTTTCCGAAATAAATCCTATAAACATCCATACACAAGAATCACCCAAGCTAGACTACAACATAGTATAATATTTAAAAATATTGAAGGAAAATGTATCGATCATGGACATTTGTAGAATTCCCCAGCAAAAGGAATTTCTGTTACAAGCCTTGAAGTCAGTAGAAACCCCTATAACAAGCACTGACCAAGGGGAAAATCCATCTCCTACAGATCTAAAAAATAAACCAAATGTGAATGCTTGCTCTATAGATAGAAAAGGAAATCCTTTTGTCCCACTGTTCCTTTTAACATCTGAAGTCTTCAACAGAAACCTCCATAATTATTTAGTTGACTCAGGGGAATCCTCTAATGTCATGCCATTATCTATTTGCAAGAAATTAAACCCAGTCCCACTCAAAAGTGATAAACACGTTATACGACTAGACAAAACTCAGGTAAAATTTATTGGAGAACTCAAAGATGTCATGATCAGAATGGCTACACACCCAAAATTTGTTCAAGTGATTGACATCATTGTAGTGGATATACCATAAGCTTATGGATTTCTACTTAGTCGAGATTGGTTTGAAAAGTTGAATGGATACTTTAGTACAGACTGGGATCACCTCTGGTTTCCATTAAAGGGACACACAAACATGATTAGGATCGATAGGGAAAGGTATCTCAAACATATTGTCACTGATTTAGAAGTTTTCAATGAACCCTCGTTGGAAGATTTCCCCATGCTAGGAAACTACCCTTGTGATTCTGATTTTAGAAATTTCTCCCCTCTCTCATACTATGTACCTCTTACTCAAAACTCCAAGATGACTTTTCAAGTAAATCTACCGATAGCGGTGGAAGAAACCCTCTTCTGTCAAGAACCTCTATTGGAAACCACAGAAAAAATCGGTGGAGAGGAGGAAGTTAGTAGGCAAGGAGAAGCTGGTGATTTTCTCTCACAAGTTTGGACCCTGTACTTTGATGGGTCGAAATCACAATAAAGGTCGGGAGCGGGATGTATCCTCATTGACCCAAAGGGAAAGCGAATTTTCCTATCCTGCAGACTAGAATTTGAATGCACTAATAATACTACCGAGTATGAAGCTTTAGTGCAAGGACTAAATAAATCCATAGCCTTAAACATTAAAGAACCAAAAGTTTTTGGGCACTCTGAAATCATCGTTAGGCAAGTAAAGAATACTATACATTGCAACTCTCCCCACCTAAGGAATTATCAACAGGAAGTGCATAGGCTAATATATCTTTTGAGGCCTTCAATATAACAATGATTCCTAGGACAAAGAATACTCTTGTTGATTTCTTGGCCACTGTTGCCTCAAGGCTATCCCCTCTAGAATACTATGAATCGTCTAGGTTCACTGCGGAACTTCTCTACAAACCATCAATTCCCAACAATATTTATAATTGGAAGGTATTTGAAGGAGATGAACAGATTATAGAATTCCTAACCAATCAGGAAAATTTTAAAGACTTGGCTATTGATGATGAAGTATTCCAAGAGAAACTAGTAGAAATCGATCCCCATGAACAAAGAGGTGAAACAAATCAATCAACTAACAAACCAAGGTTTCACATGATACCGAAAGGGGTAGACAATTTGGAGAACATCTTTGACTTAAGGGAAATATTTAAAGGGTCAAAAAATAGAAAGACAAAGAGCTCATGTCCCATGTACGAGACTATAAACCTAGGAACCCCAAAAAACCCTAAAAATATAAATATAGGCAAGAAAGTGTCTAAAGAATAAAGGAAATCCTATATCAAACTTTTCAGAGAATATCAAGATGTGTTTGCATGGTCCTACCAAGATCTGAAAACTTATGACACTCGTATTATCCAACACACAATCTCGTTAAAATCCATAGTAAAATCCTTCCAATAAAATCTCTGGAAATACCACCCATCTCCAGAACCTCTCAAGTGTCAAGAGTTAAAGAAATTACTGCTAGCGGGAAAACCCCCCCTATGACTACACCAGGGTTCAGAATATAGGAAGATCAATTAATCGTCTAAAATTCAACTACTTCTCTTGACTACCCCAAATATACCAAAACTCATAAAATAAAATCAAAGATGAGATCGATCGGGTAATTATACCTCTACTCTGCCTCTAGTGATGATCCCCTCACGCTTGAAGGCTTCATTGAATGCATGCCTCCTCCCAAGGCTGACCTATATTCAAATATAGACAAACATAAAGCTACAAGCATGCTATTTCATATACAAATTAGGGTTAGATGCTAGAATGTTAAAACATAAACCATTAAAAGCATTCAATACACCATGATTTGGGACAGGAAAAGTAATTATTTTATTAATAACTCAATGATTGTACCTTTACAACCAAAGACGACTATTGTTCCACGAACCTAGTCCAGACTCCTCTTCACCAAGCTCCAAGTGCACCTTTGTGTGGCTTCTCCTCTCAACCTTTCGATCTCTTCTTGGGAAGTGAATGGGTTTTGATGGAGGAAGAAGGGATAATTGGGGAATGTTGAGGAAATTCTCACAAAAGGGCTACAATAACTTGGCCAAGGAGGGGATGTGAAACGGGTAAAGTTTCACTGTTCTTATGTCTAGATGTAAAATGAGACCCCAACACCGCCTTTTATATGAAAAAAGGATGGTTATTTGGTTGGGAAACGGGATATAGGCGGCGGATTAGTTGGGAAACTACCCAATAGCCAGTAATCTCAACGAATTCCTTGCAACTTTTTCAATTAAATGTGGGATGTAATGGTGTAGCATGCATTTGTACGTGGGTTGTAGTGGTGTAACAAGCATATGTACATGGGCAGTATTGTTGCAGGGTGCGTACATATTCAAAAAATGGGTTTCTTAGAAAAGAAACTTAGTAGTGGCTTGGAAACAATGCAAGTAAGAGTGCTGAATGCTAGGTATGCATGCATAGAGAAATTTAGGCTTATAATAGATGACCCCTAATGTGTGAGGTCAGAAGAGCATCTGGTGGCCGAAATACATTACAAAATATTCACCAATGTACGAAATGAGTGAGCCTGGGACCAAAGTTCGGGAGGTTCCATCTGCAAAAATAACAATTATCTCTCTGAGGCGTGCATACCCATGCCCAGGATGAAATAAGTCATGGCTTCCAATCAAATACACTGCAGATCCATGTCATATAAATATATAAATTGTATTCATGAGCAATACACAATGGATCTACATATCAAAATCAAAGATATACAAGTATAGTATCCATATTAAAGAAGCCAATAACACCCGATGGTTGGAGATGAGGTATTCATATCTCGAGCAACAAATTCAAGATCTTAAAAACTCGGTTAGTAGTAGAGTGTGAGTGTATTACTTCACTACCCAAAGTTCTTCGATGGCTCGTCGGGAAAAGAAAAGAGGATCTCGATGATCAGGCAACGAACTTCGTTGATTTTGAACAAGGACTTGATTGGAATTTTGGGATGGCCAAGTCATGTGGTCAAGAGACAAACTGTAGAAAGCCCAACTTAGGTTGGGTGAAACTTCCCTTGGACAAAAGCATGAAAGATGATCAGATTTAGGCAGCATGACATTGACATAAGTTCACGATGCAGGAGGCAACGCAAAATATCCATGTGTTTGGAAGAGTAACCAAACGGAGGAGGACACATCTCTATGTAGTGAGAAAAACTTCCTAAGGTCATATTATATCCCAATGCTTGATGAAAAAATGGAAGAATGTGCATTGTCCAAGGGCGACTCATTGTGCTGCCAAAAAAGAATATATATTTCCCGTCCCCTATTTTTGGGTTTTTTTTTATCTTTTTGTCTTTTTCAATTTTTTAAAGAGCTTTGAAAAATAATAAAAGAATGTTACGTTACAAAGGAGGAACGAGTGTCGTAATCATACTAGTTACGGGCAAAAGGAACACACTAATGCTCAGAGAAAGGAGACATGTGCAGGAAAAGGGCACTCGGGGAAAATTCCTCCATGGGTCAAGGTGTCAGGTCACAAAGGAAAAGTGCTACAAGGATTTGTATAAGGCATGCTTCAAAGGTTTAGTTGAGAGCAACATGGAGTTAGAATTAGGCCAAAGATGTAGAGATGAAAATGCGATTAACAAGACACAATGAAACCCCCTTCAATGTAATTTTAACGAGCCCAAAGAAGTAAAGCTCGGTAGTTTTTTCACATTTAGAGAGTTCGAAAAAACGTAAAAGAAGACTCCAAGGAGTACCTTTTTCAGAGATAGTCTAGTCGGTTCGAAAAAGGGGTAAATTGGCACCAAAAAGACATATATTCAAAACAATTTTAACGAGTGTGACAAAGACAAGATTACTCGGCAATATTTTCAATTTTAAGGAGTCTCATAAGAGCTTAACTATGGACTCACAACCTTTTTCTGGATTTAGTCTCCTTAACCCGAAAAAGTATAAAATTTACTGAGGAGAACTCTCTCGGTGAGACGAATCTCCTGAGGTGTACCTTTTTCCTCCATAATCCACAGGCTGGAAAATGGGTTAAACTCATTCCATTAGATGTTCTTCTATACCAATTTAATGAGTGTGAAGAAACAATGTCACTCAATGATCTTTTCAATTTTAGGGAGTCTGAAAAGAGCTTAACTATGGACTCCCTGGGGGTTCCTTTTTTTTAAATAATATTCAAGGCCCAAAAAAGGTGATAAACCAAAACCAAGGAGAAAGTTCTTTTTTTGTAAATTTAGTCCCTCAGGATCAAAAAAGGGTTAAACTTATACCTGAGAATACTCTTCTAGCGAACCGAAGTTCCTAGAGTATACCTTTGTTCATACATCTGGACCCAAAAAGGGGTAAACTACCACCGAAAAAAAGTGCCTTCAAATTTGAGTTTGGAAAGTGTGAAGGACAACAAGATCACTTGAAAATATTTTCATGTTTAAAGAGTCTGAAAAGTGCTTAAAGAAGACTCCAGGAAGTTACTTTTCTTAGTTAATCCAGACAAGATTGAAAAACATAAATGCAGTCTCGTCGGATGTTGCTTTCATATTTCAAAGTGATCTTGAAAGACAACAAAGTGTGCTCATTTTTGGAGTCCTGAGGGTGAGGCCAAGAGTGATGGTGCATCAGATGAATGAGGCTTAATCTTGTAATCATGATAGGACTAACAAGGAGTCCTGAGACTAAATTCATTTATAGACGACATGGATGCCAAAAGACAAAAAAATGTATAAGAACTATACATATGTACAAGAAGTCACCTAGGAGAGAAAACTAAGAGTAGTACTTCTTAAGGTATAGCCAAGGCATTTACCTCAAAGTCAACCAGATGATAAGCGCCTTTATTTAAGATATATTTCATGATGAAAGGTCTTAACAACATGGGTTGGAACTTGCCTACCCCCAGGGGATCCTTGTCTTGATCATAGACCACGACAAGATCGCCTCCGTAGAAAATCCGAGGACGAACGGACCGATCATATTGAAACTTGAATCATTTCTTGTGAGCCTCATTGGCCAAGGATGAATCATGACATTTCTCATCGATATTCTCAAGATATAATAGGCATCCCTCAAGCGGTGAAGTGTCTAGCAGTAACTCTACTACCAACTTTAAAGACAGGATCTGGCACTCAATAGGAAAGACTACTTCCAACCCGTATATGATTTGAAAAGTTGAGAAATTGGTGGTCACCTTTACAGACTTTCGACAGGCCCATAATGTTGAGTACAACATCAAATGCCAATTTGATTTGGCAAAATTGATCGTTCCCTGAAGAATAGTCTTGAGGGACTTATTCACAATTTCCACCTAACGATTTGCTTGTGGGTAGTAGGGTGATGAATTTTCTTGCCTCAACTCAAGATTTGATGTTAACTCAGACATCATTTTGTTCTGGAAGTGAGTGCCATGATCAGTGAAAATCTCCTTCAGGATGTCGAACCTTGCTACTATATAGTTAAAAATGAAGAGATTTGTTGTTTCTCCATCAATGTTAAATGTTGGCATGGCCTCAACCCACTTTGTGAAGTATTCTACTGTTACGATGATATAACGATGCCCCCTGGATGAAGTGAGGTGACATGTAGTAAAATCAATCCCCCACTTAGTGAAGGGGCCAACAGTAATGATGGGAAATATGGGAGCAGGATGTATCGTCAACTTCTGAGAGAAGATCTCACATGGGTGGCACTTCTTGACTGACTCAATGCAATCTTTGATTAACATAGGCCAAAATCAATCGACTCATAGAATATTTTGGGCTATTGCCAACCAATAAAAATGACCACCACATGCTCCAGTGTGGAAGTTGTTAAGAATGAGTTATGCTTCCTCATGTATAAGGCACTGGCGAAGAATGAAATTTATGCCTCAACGATAGAAAGTGTCATCAAGTATGAGATAGTTTCATTCCTGATGGCGAATTCATCGACGCTCATCACGGGAAGGAGAAGCAGGGCACCTCAAAGTCTAGAGATAGACTAGTATATCTCCATACTAGGGGTCTGAAGATGCGATAAAAAATAATTCTCCTTTAATAGGCGATTCTTAGGGCATAACATCACTTGATTCGACTAGAAGTTCCAAAATAAGTTTTGTAAAGACCAACGACTTTTTGGATTTCGCGGAAAAAAAATCCAAGTCAAATTCCTGGAGGATTACAATAGATATACTGATCTTTCTGCCAATGATCCGTCGTGTCAACACATATTGAAATGGATTCACAAAGGAAATGATGGTGGTCTTGCGAAGAAGAATGTAATGACGGAACCGTTGTATAGCATGCACTACTACCAACACAAGTTTCTCAACATGGGAATAGTTGATTTTCGACCCAAACAGGGATCGACTCAGGTAATAAATAACATGCTCCTCGAGCAGATCATCCTCTTGAACCAAGACCATGTTGATGGTCGATTCTGCAGGGGCCAAATACAACAAGAAATATTTGTTATAATTGGTAGGTCAGAGAAGAGGGGCAGACGTAAGGGCGTGTTTCAATGCTTCAAAATAGAGTTGAGAGGATTTGTCCCAATAGAAAAGGACATTCTTTTTCAATAAACGCATGAACCCTTTAGTGATCTCGGCATATTTCACGAAAAAACGCCGAAGAAATTTATCTTTTCTCTGTAATATCTAAAACTGGGGTATTGTGCATGGGGGAGGCAACTGAACTATCACCTCAACCTTAAGAGGATCGACCATGATCCTTTTTTTCAAAACTAAGAAACCTAAGAGACGACCCGATGTCATGCAGAAACTGCACTTGTTAGGATTCAAGTGAATCTGGTAGTGTTAGGACCACATATTGTACCCTTTTTGCCCATACTTTTTGCTATTATTTTACCCTTCATCACCTGCATTTTGACTTATACTATCATTTCATCTAATCATTCCAAGGTATACAACGTCCTTTCTCATTACTTTATGCTT
>ML778107.1:157193-206055 GCA_009831015.1 Picea engelmannii | reverse complement strand
AATATGATACAGTAATATGATTCTTTCCTATAAATCTTGTTGTGTTTTATTGTATGATTCCTTGATCACATACATAGGTTTATATTGAGTTTATGCTATTACTATCACTTTGGTTGGTTGCATTCTTTTGCAGGTTCATCATTTTATGAGCGTTGGAACGGAGATAGGATGGCGATGGTGAGAGGAAGTGACATTTAAATGGTATGTCACCCATTCCTCTTTAGTTAGTAAATTCAATATCTAAAACTTAAGGAAAGCGTCATGTTCGGGTGTGTTTTGTTCTAGATCTAGGTGGATCTAGGGAGATCAGTTAGTGTCTGCACCTATTGATTTGTCTGATAACAAAATTGGTGACTCCACTGGGGAACGGATTTTTTCCTAGTTATTCTAGTCTCCCTTGATTTGATTTCTTGTTTTCTTGTCTCTGAGTCTGTGGGAGATCCATCTAGACTCTCTGGATCTGAAAGTTCACTCAAATTTAGTCCTTTTTCAAAAAAAAACTTGTTTACAGGCATTCTCGCACTATACCCTTTAGTGGCCTGCAAGAAACACCTGAGTTTGCACCCTAGTGTTAAGACCAGTGCGAACCCCTCGCAATCAACCTTTGTTCAACCTGCGAGAATCTTTGATTCTCACACTGTAATACACTGCCAGCCTGCGAACTTGTTTGTAAATTTGTTTGTATTGGGTCTTGTCATTTTTTGATGCCTAGTTTTGCTTTGAACAACTGGATTGAACTTTTGGAGCCTATATTGATCTGTTTACAGTCTTCTTGACATTGTTTGATTTTCTTTTATTCATCTTTGATTTGTTTGGTTTTGAAGGATTAGTCTCTTGCTTTGAGTGTCTTTCAATTACAAAGCATGTGTTTTCTTTAGAATTGTTTAGGGAAAGGCAGATTTCTTCTGAATAGTTCGCTTTAAAAGAGAACTTTTAGTTTGGGTTTCTTTGTTTTAAGAAAGTTAATTATTGATTTTAGTGAAATTTTTGAATCAAAAAGATTTAATTTCTTGCTTTATATTAGATTGGGGGCATTGTGCATTGGTGTTCAATACCTTTTTCTCATTTCTTGAGAATATTGATATTGATGAGTTTAATATATTTTGGGACATCGTGCATATGGGAATGATAAATGTTTTCTCCTTCTCATAGCATAACTTTTATCGAAATGAAAAGATTGCATCTTCATATCTTTGCATAATTTTCAAGTCAGTCAAAACACCATATTGTCCACACCATCTTCCTTTTGAGTAACAACAATCATAAAATAAAGCACTTATAAAAATTGATTAGACATTTTTATATTTTCTGGTAGAAAACCTACATTAGATTAGTTGTAGGGCTTTGGAATAGGTGAGAAAGATAACTTTCCAAAGCTGCAAACAAACATAGTATCTTGTGATAGGGAGAGTTAAATCCACTTACTACATTTTGTCATGGGAAGCCCTTCTAACACAAGGGTCAATCACGAGGTCACATTGAGACTGACAGAGTTACTCACCCTGCTTTGTTGGTCTTGGTGTAGAGGTTGCGCGTATTATGGGGGTCGCTTGAGAGGTATACCCACAATGATGAGTGGAAGCCTTTCAAGTTGATTTCAGGCTAGATACCCTGCCTTTGTGCGTGGATCATACTGTCGACTGTTTCCCCAGGAAACACTGTAGTAATTGGTAACCTTAGTGTCCTATATTTCCAGGTTCTTTACACGAGGTGACTATGGAGGGGAAATTCTTCACGGTACCTGGAATCGATGTTGGCCAGATTCACTCGGGCTCCTTGGAGGGTATACCCACGATTATGTGTGGGAGCTTGCACCAGGGTGCAAGTCCGTTAAGCACGTCGTCAACGTAACTTTTCCACCCGCTCTATCTCATCCCCTTCTTACTTTGTTCCCGCAACGTTGGATTTCATCACCAACTAGTGAGTTCATTGTGAGAAGGTTTTGTTTTCTTGCTTGCTTACTAGATTTTTAGCATGTGTTGTTTGTTTTCCCTAGTGAAATCTAGATTGGATTTTTGTTTTTAATGGTGTTAGCTCCTGGAATGACCAATGAAGGAACCCCTACTCTAGGGGAACCTTTTTTTTTTCCTTCTTATGGAAACATTGGTCCTCCTCATATCGCTACTTTGAGCCTTCCAGGCCTCTCTATTGGATTACCGGTATGGTTGTTTTCCACTCAGGTAATCCCAAATGCAGTTAGTACTTCAGCCACAAGCACTTCCCCCCAAGAGCATCAACCTCATATTGATCCTTCACCTACTTCACCAGTAAGGTCTTCTTCTCCTTCTTCACTTGCAAGGTCGCCTTCTATTTCATCTTCTTCGTCGGGTGAAAGTTTTGAAGCTAGTAACCCGATGAATAAGAAGAAGAAGAAAAGAAAGATTAAGAAGAAGAAATATAAGTGAGGGTCAAAACTTCCGGCCGTTGTCAAACATGTTGGAAAACAACCAGTTACTATTAATCATGTTGGGAGTGTCGATGATGTCAAGATCACCCAAACAACCCATAAGCCCAAGTACCCTTGCAGGCTTTGTAAGGGTAGCCATCTTCTTAAGGATTTCCCTAGTCTATCCAAGGTTATAGAAGTATGGTCTACACACCCTGACCAACCCATGTCATCAGCCTCTGAACAACATACTGATGACCTCCCATCAACTAGTCATGATACGGTTGGGAAGAAGAAAAGTAGAGTCAAGTTCCCGTGTATGTTATGCAAAGGGAGTCATCTAACTCATCTTTCCCCTCATATGGACAAAGCCTCGAAATTACTAGAAGACATGACTATTTCACAACCTCAACTCCCATCCGCTTATCTCAAGATTTCTCTCAACCCACCTGTAGTTGATGGAATGATCACACCGGTCCCTTCACCGGTCAATCCAGTTGATCATGTCATCAATCTGGTCACGTCCTTAGTTGAACCAGTTGACAAAGTGGTTGATATGATACCATCCTTGGTCAATCTCGTTCTCCCCTCAGAGAGAGAAACTAAAGAGATCGATCTGATGCCATCCTCGGTCGATCCCACTCTCCCATTAGAGAGTGTCACCCAAGTGGTCGATCCGTTTACACCTGTCAACCCCATTCTCCCCATGGAGAATGAAACCCAAGTGGTCGATCCAATCTCAGCATCGGTCGATCCTACTCTCCCGCTAGAGAGTAAACCCTATACTGCCCATGTTTTTCTTGTTGATATAGACTCTGTCGTGTCAGGGGGTATTCCTCCTTCTCCCGTGAAACTCCCTCCAAGTAATGAGGCCATCTGTTTTGATTGGGGTGGGCTAACTAGACCTCGTCTTCCCTCTCATGTTCCTTTCCAGATTACAGTATAGGTTTGTGGTCGAAACGTTCCTCAGACAATGATAAATGAAGGTTCATCTATTAGTATTTTTTCCTCTATTGCTTGGCAAGCTTTGGGTTGTCCTCCACTTGCGTCGGTTACGTAGAATCTATTAGCTTTTAACAGAAGAACCAGTCAACCTTTAGGGACCCTTCCTTAGTTTCCTGTAACTTTGGGATGGGAAACTGTCTTTATTGATTTCATGGTATTCCAAGACCCCTTGGATATCTCTTTACTCCTTGGCTAAGATTATGTCTATGCCATGAAAGCTATTGTGTCTACTCTTTTCCGTGTGATATCTTTCCCTCGCGATGGACGATTTGTGACTATTGATCAACTTTCATTCATTGACCCCAACTGGATTGCCTCCCTAAATGGTTCTTATATGAAAACAATATTTGCCTCGCCATAGGTCAATTATGTGGCATTGTCACCCATGGCTTCAACTTCTGATGAGATAGATCCAGTAATTGACATGGTGATCTCTTCGGTAGGGTTGTTAGAGCCTGATCTCTTTACTCCTATCGTGACCCTCGACATGGTGTCCTTCCAGATTGTGTTTCTACCTTCCAATGAAGACCTCTTGGAAGCCATGACCGAGTTTTGTCCCTTGACATGGTGTCATTCTAGAGCATTGTCCTCTTGGAATCCATGATCAAGAAGAGATACTTTCGAGGATAGTTTTTGCGTCTCTGAGGCAACCTCATTAAAAAATGAAACAGAGGTCTATGAGCACGATTTTCTGATTTCAAGCTCGTTAAAAAATTAAACCAGACTTGAGCATGGTTTTTTTATTTCAATCTCGTTAAAAAATGAAACCACGTACGAGGATAGTTTTTCCATCTCTGTGGCAACCTCATTAAAAAATGAAACAGAGGTTACGAGCATAGTTCTTTTTTCTGTGTCAAGCTCGTTAAAAAATGAAATAGTTTTCCCCCTCTCTATTTGAGTCAAGTCCTTCGTCTAGTATTTGAAGCTTCATTTCCTCTGCCTTTGTCATTGGATTAAATGAATCTTGGGGGGCAATACTTCCAGCCTCTGGACTTCATGCTGAAGTAGAGCCGCTAGTTTCTTAAGTTGGGGGATAAATACCAACCTTCCATGTGTTATGCATTGGGAAGTCGCAAGCATAGTTTTCTATTGTTCAAGATTGTGTAAAAATGAAACCACTTACCTCAAGCATAGTTCCCTCTAGTTCAATCTTGTGTAAAAATGAAACCAGGTCCAAGCATAGTTTTGTTTTGTTTTAAAGCTTGCGTAAAAATGAAAACAATCCCGAGCTTAGTCTTTGCTCTTTCTCATGCTCGTAAATACATGAGAATAAGTTACCGAGCTTAGTCTTTGTTCTTTCTTGTGCTCGTAAATCAATGAGAATGTAACTGAGTATACTTTTATCACTTTTTCGGACTCATAAAGGTTATACGAAAAAGGAACCCACCAGAGTTCCCTTTAAGCTCTTTTCAGACTCTCTAAACATGAAAAGATTGCCGAGCGACCTTGTTATTTTCACGCTCGTTAAAGTATTTGAAGAAAGCATCTGTTGGGCGATAATTTATCTCTTTTTCGGTCTCATCAGACTATTTTACAAAAAAGGAACTGAGAGAGTTCTCTTTTAAGTGTTTTTCCAAACTCGATAATCATGAAAAACCTTCGAGTTTTCTATCTTTGGACTCGTTAAACAAACATCGAAAGACTCTTAATGGGACCGAACCACTCCTTCTTAGGGTTCGTTAAACATACTCCGAAGGACTCATCCGAAGGATGAGCTTAAATTGACAAGCATATGTTATCCTCCTCAAGTTTGCGTAAAAATAAAGAGGTACTCACCAGAAATGGTGGGGGGAAAATTGGGAAAGAAATGTATCTAAATCTGTATTCCATGGAAGAGTCACTTTTGAACATGACACCCTTTCACTTGCCTTGTGTCTTAGTTGGAAAATCTGCTTGTCTCTTGGTCATAATGCTTTATAAGATTACAAATTGGTCTGTGATCCCTGTTGTTGAGTCATTATTTTCCAAGACAGTTGTTGTGTCATCAATATGTTCAAAAATATGTCCAACCTGAAAATCCTTCTATTGCATCGGCCATTTCTGTAGTCTTTAAGCATTCAATTGTGTCGGCCATCCCTGAGTCAGTCCTGAATCACTTTTTACTCTGATCTACATCAAATATTGTTACCTGTTTTGTGTCATTGATGTGGGATACATTAAGGCCCTCCTGTGACGAGTCTTTTCCTGTTGACTTCAACTCATTATCCAGGAATTAGACTTAGAAACCAATTGGTACCTTGGAACTTGCATGCCTCAATGGCAGGTTTCCTCGCTTTTGACAGTGGGTTTTCATTATTGACCCCTGATCGGGAGATTCCGCTGAGTGTTCGACTTCATCTCATTAATTCACATTCGGTGGATTGTACTAGTGTACCTTGGGAGTCATTGACATTAATGGTGATTTCCCTCGCACTTGTTAACGGTTTCATCAATGACCGGTAATCAAGTGGTTTCTACCATGTTCGACTTCGACACATGTATTCGCATGGTTAGATTCGTACTATAGAGTGCTGGAGATGAAGACCCTGGATCTTTTCTGATAGATTCAGGTTGCATTGGAGTATATTCAGTTTGTACTGTTGCATAGATCCACATTGTATGTCTGGTGGCTATGTTCAAATTTGAGTCTTTAACACATAGATCCACAGTGTATTTTTGGTGGCTATGTTCAGATTTGAGTCATATCGACATGGATCCACAGTGTATGTTTGGTGGCCATGAATTTTCTTACTCGACATGGATCTTCGCATGTCGAAATTTATGATTTGAGTCATTTGTATTCTCAGTATGGGAATTCCTACCTCAGTGATGATATATTATTGTACTGTATTTCCTTGTTTGTTGGCAGGTTTCCGACCGACTATTCCTTGTTCTCTACACACACTCGACAAAGTATTTCAGCTATCACTCTGTTCTAACTTCATACTTTGGGGGGCTCTCTGTTACACATTATTTTCGTCATCCCTATGACCCTTAATGATGTAAACCTATCTTTTTCCTTCAGAGGGGTCAGTAGCATGAGTTCCTGAAGGAAGAAGAGAGAAGGATTTTTTCTGAGAAAATAAGTTGCATTTCCCTTTGTAAAAACCCCATAAAAAGGAAGTTCGCAGGCTGCCTATGTATTAGGGTGCGAGAATTCTTGATTCTCGCAGGCTGCCCACACTTAGGGTGCGAACTGTTCGTAGGCTTCTCTATAGGTAGGGTGCGAGAATGCTTACACGTGGGAAAAACGAGCGTTTTCTCGAATCTTCTAGAAGGAGAAAGTTCCATGGTGAGGTGGCATCTGAATGGTTTGGATCTTACTCGCTTTCATGATTTAGTGGGATCATCCTAACCCCCTCATCTTATCCTCTTCAACTTATAAAAGGAGAGGATTTATCATGGATAAAGTTAGCTTTGGTTAGCTTTGGTTAACTTTGGAGCTTTTGGGATTAGCTTGGATTGGATAGAGCTTTGGAGATTTTTAGCTTGGCTAGATGAGCCACTTTGTCAAGATAGATTGTGAATATTATCAGATCTGTGCTCTCAGAATACTTGGAGTGAAAGTGTGTGGGGAGCGAAGGAAAGTTGGAAGGGATCTTACGACATCAAGGCCATGGTTGTAATCTCTCTTTCACATTTAATATGATACAATAATATGATTCTTTCCTATAAATCTTGTTGTGTTTTATTGTATGATTCCTTGATCACATACATAGGTTTATATTGAGTTTATGCTATTACTATCACTTTGGTTGGTTGCATTCTTTTGCAGGTTCATCATTGTATGAGCGTTGAAACGAAGCTAGGATGGCGATGGCGAGAGGAAGCGACATTTAAACGGTATGTCACCCATTCCTCTTTAGTTAGTAAATTCAATATCTAAAACTTAAGGAAAGCGTCATGTTCTAGTGTGTTTTGTTCTATATCTAGGTGGATATAGGGAGATCAGTTAGTGTATGCACCTACTAATTTGTCCGATAACACCCACCAGCATTGTTATTAGCCTTCTTATCCCCTTTACCCTTCTTGTTTCATTGTTTTTGTTTTCCTTCAGGATGTTGTCTTGCATTCAGGTTCGTCGACTACACACTGTGTATGTCAGACATTTGGATAGGGGGAACAGTCGAACCGAAGTTCTGGTTGGCCATTGTCTGTTGTATTGACAATTGTTGCAATTGATTTGTCAACGTATCAATGGACTTTCCTTGTGTTGAACCAACTATACCATCATCATGTGGTCTATAGTTTTGTCTGGCCTTGTCGAGGATGGATCGTGGCACATATATCAAGATCCCATAGAGTAAGCCAGATTGAGAGTAAATCAGTTTCATTAGTTACACTCTCATTATCGCATCCTCCTCTGAAAACACTCTAGAAGTTGCAACATCCTTGGATAAAAATGGTACCAAAGACTTCAGGAACCACTCTAGCAAGAAAGTCGATCAAACTTGTACCTTAATCAAGCTCTTCTAATGCCTCCATTCTCAGATTTTATCAGATATATGATCAGCCTTAGTCTGCTCAAAGTTGGCTATCAATTCGGTGCCAACATCGCATCTCACGGGTAGTTGGAAATGGTTTAGCAATACCATCGCCAAGTCATTAAAGTAATAATACCTTGAGAGGTCGATCTCAATATACCATTCTGTGGCACCCTCAATAAGAGTGTGTTGAAATAAGCCCAACTATATGGATTCATCTCGCAACAAGTTTGACAAGAATCATAGGTGGAAAGTTTTCACGTGATCACCCGGGTCTTCACCAGGCTTGCCTTTGAATTTTGGAATATCCGACGGAAACTTAGTTGGCATGGGGGTCCAACACAGATCATGACAAATCAGGTTGTTAAGAAACCTTGACAATTCTGGAAGATCTAACATTTCCAGAAACAATAGTTTGGTTTGGGTACTATGTACAGGAAAAAGGGGGCTTGGAGTTTGATTGGAAACAGGTTGCCAGAAAAAGTTGGGTTGTTGGCCAGGGTTCTGGTAGAAACTGTGGCCTTGACCAGCGTACGGAGAATTCGTTTGTTGGGATATCATTAGTTGATTCCCATAATTCGACGATGTGGGTTGGGTGGGGATTTCTCCTTGCATTGTGTTCCAAATATTTTGGAAGGGGGTGTCCCTAGCCAATTCGACGGGCATAGGTACTGAGCCTTGCCCGGGATTCCATTGACCATGGAAGGGGTTGCCCCTGACTGGCATCCCTTGTGAGGGAACTGATCCCTACCAAGGATTCCAAAGTCCTTGTAAGGAGAAAACTCATGTAATTTCCCCCTGTGTAGAAATAATACCCTGGACAGGATGTTTTTGTCCAAAAGCAAGGTTGTCCCCAGCTGAGACAACAACCGAAGAAAAATTGTTATTACCAAATTCATTGAACAAAGAGAATGACATGGATCCCACCGGCATAGTGTAAGACAAAGGTCCTAAACTTCCTTCTCCAAACAAGTTGTAGTTAGAATTCGGCCCAATGGGTTGATGGAAAGCACCACCGAGCGAGGGGGATGGAGGAGGTACATGATCCCCATCGTAAGGGATAGCATTGAAGGGGACTGAAGTGCCCTAGTAGACATTTGCACAGGATAATTTGAGCTCCCTACCCCTAGACCCATGGTTTGTAGGGTGGATTAGGTAAGGACTAAGTTCGAATCAAAGTTGGGCATCCCATATGAAAATGGAGGGCCCGTCACACTCTCCGTAAACAGAGCATTGGTCACCGTGGATGATGGTGTCAGACCACTGCTTGAGGTAGATCAAGTCGATACCATTGTGGTTCAAACCAACGAAGGTGGGTTAGGAGGAAACATACCTCCTATGGTAGTAGCCAAAACGAGATTATGAAGACTCCCGGATGAAGTAGCAACATTTGCTTCAATAGTTTCTTGTAAAACTATTTAACGCTCGTAAGGTGTCACCCTTGGAGGGAAATATTGTACCAAGGTTGGCATCGACAAGTCAGTGATCAGAGGGTTGGATGGCCTGAGAGATTTCAATCCAAGGTGTGAAATAGTAGGTTCCTCTGGATTCGCGTAATATCCTCTCAGAGCAGGCTCGGACACAGTTTCCTACGGCCCAGTCAGTTCGAATGACCCTTGTTGTTCAAGTCTTTTCCATAATGATGGCGGTGGTGGCTCTAATGCAACTGAAGGTAGGATCTAAATCCTTCGCAACCGATGGAGCTCTTGATCTTACACTTTGTGAAAATATTAATGACACAGTAAGGCTTTAACTAATGTTTAAAACCAAGAACACACTAGAAAAATTCATATAACATAAACCAAACAAACTACTATTTGGTTGGAAGAACAGTTACGCCAGCCAACACTAGAGAAACTTACTGATGCAAGGAAAAATCGAACAAGGAAGCACCCTTTGGGTATACTTTGTAAAGTGTTACCCAATGACTGCCCTAGGTACCTCGGTATACCCCCACAGTCACCTCTGTAAGGCCCTAGAATACAAGAAACTAATTTTTCCAACTCACAAACAGTCACCAGGCGGGTACAGTTAACAGTCTAGTGGACCACAATGAGCAGGATAACAAGTCTGAAACCTACTAAGGATATGGAAAGCAAGTGGTATGGAAAATAATAGAAGATATTGAATGGATTCGAGGTCCATGAAG
This sequence comes from Picea engelmannii, assembly GCA_009831015.1. Lineage (NCBI taxonomy): Eukaryota > Viridiplantae > Streptophyta > Pinopsida > Pinales > Pinaceae > Picea > Picea engelmannii. The sequence goes on along the minus strand of ML778107.1, from coordinate 196,052 downwards.
CTTCATAGTCAAATGTGAGCGATAGTATTCCCATGAAAAATCCTCAATAGGTGTTCCCCACTACGTTTAGTCCAGCTTTGGAGGAGTTATCTTCACTGCCTTTCCTCACACGACCTCGTGTTTATCCCCTGTGTTAGATGGGGGTCCCGTATAAATTTCATGTCACTGGAATTTAACACTCCCTAGCTCTCACTCCGATTTTTGTTTAACGACCTTGAAGAGTTTCCTCTCCAACCTAATTCAAGGCCCTAACCCTAAACTAGTTGGTTGACCCTACAAACATAAAACTCTAATTATTTTTATATTTAGCATTCATTTTAATGGCTTGCTTAACTCAAAGGATATGTTAGTGAAACTAGTGATGTTTATGAGAGATGAAAAGAGGAGAAAAATATGAAACTCTAAAAGCAAAATTACTTCTAGTCAAAAGTAAAGATTTACAACTACCTCTTTGTAACCAACTTTTTTTGTAACTAAATTTTTTCAAGATCTTTAAAAATAAGACCTAAAACAAATTTTTCTTGATTACAAGCCACTTAAGTTTCAAGAAATCAGTAAAGAACTTAAAAAATGAACTCTTTTTCCTATTATAGTAAAATAACTAACTCAAACTACTTTACCAAACTGAAAATGAAAAATCTTTTCTTTTTTTGAAAAATGCTTCAAACAGAAAAAACTTTAAATAAATCATTTTTTCTCTTTTTTCAAAGAAAATGTAAGGGGGGGAAATAAGTACAAGACAAGACTGAAACAGACCTTTGTCCCACTACAGATCACAGGGAATCACTAAACACACCAAACAGGTCGATAAAAAATTCAAAGACTCGCTTAAAACCCTTTCAGAAGTAAACACGAGAAACTTCAAAAAGACAAGCAAACTGAAATCTAACCCAAGCTATGATTGTAAAACTAGAGACTCTGAACTCTATTAAGAAACCCTAATCATAAAACTCAATCAGGAAAGAGGTTGGCTACCTCTTTCTCAAAAAGAAATTCTTGAACTAGGTACCCTACTGGTGCTTTCACAACCTGCGTATGTACATGGGTTGTTTACTTCACAGGGTGTGTATGTACGCGGGTTATTTACTGCACAGGGTGCATATGTACGCGGGTTGTTTACTTCATAGGGAGCATATGTATGTGGGCTGACCCAAATTAGGGCACATACATCTTTGTACTTCCTCAAAAAAATAAAGAAAACATACAAACTTATAGGGCAGGGAGGAATGGTATGGCACTAGAAGGTGACCAAAATCTCTTAAAAGACTCAGAAGACTCAACAGAAACTCGAAAGGATTAAAAACCAATCAGACACCCAAAATCCCCTAAAACCCTAGAGGCTTCCCTAGTATGGTCGCCAGTTCTTCTAGCGGGAAAACCCCCCTATGACTACACCAGGGTTCAGAATGTAGGCAGATCAATTAACCATCTAAAATTCAACTACTTCTCTAGACTACCCCAAACATACCAAAACTCATACAAGAAAATAAAGGATGAGAGGGATCGGGTAACTATACCTCTACTCCTTGTCCGATGATGATCCCCTTGCGCTTGAAGGCTTTGTTGACTGCACGCCTCCTCCCAAGGTTGAGTTTCATTCAAAGACAAACAAACAGAAAGCTACAAGCATGTTATTTCATATACAAATTAGGGTTATATGTTATAATGTTAAAACATAAACCATTAAAAACATTCAATACACCATGATTTGGGATAGGAAAAGTAATTCTTTTATTAATAACTCAATTATTATACCTTTACAACCAAAGCCATATATTGCTCCACGAACCTAGTCCAGACTCCTCTTCACCAAGCTCCAAGTGCACCTTTGTATGGCTTCTCCTCTCAACCTTCTGATCTCTTCTTGGAAAGTGAATGGGTTCTGATGGAGGAAGAAGGGATAATTGGGGAATGCTGAGGCAATTCTCACAAAAGGGATGCAATAACTTGGGCAAGGAGGGGATGTGAAATTATTAGTTGGTGGATTAGTTGGGAAACTACCTAATCACCCGTAATCTCAACGAATTCCTTGCAAATTTTTATTTTTTGCAACTTTTTCAAGTATACGCGGGTTGTAATGGTGCAGCATGCATATGTACATGGGTTGTAGTGGTGCAAAAATCATATGTACGCGGGCAGTATTGGTTCAGGGTGCGTACATCTTCAAAAAATGGGCTTTTTAGTAGAGAAACTTAGTAGTGGCTTGGCATAAAATGCAAGTAAGAGGGCCAAAGGATAGGTATGCATGTGTAGAGAAATTTAGGGTTATAAAAATTACTAGATGCTAAAATTATCTTTCAATTTAGACACTCTGCCTGGGTAGAAAATTTGGTTCCTGCCAGGAAAAATTATGGGGAAATCCGCTTGTGTGTGGATTTCAGAAACTTCAACAGAGCATCATAAAAGCATAACTACCCAGACCGACCAATGGAACATCTCTTGCAAACCGTGTCTGGTTATGAGATTTTCTCCCTGTTAGATGGTTTTTCGGGTTACAACCAGGTTCTAGTTTCAGAGGAAGATCGATTAAAAACTACCTTCCAAATCAATTGGGGAACCTTTACTTATAAACGTATTTCGTTTGGGTTAATTAATGCATGGGAAACCTTCCAGAGGGCCATGGAAATAGATTTTCGGGGATTGATCAATAAGTGTGTAGTAGTCTATTTGGATGATGTAACTGTGTATTCAAAGAATAGAGAAGATCACATCCAACATCTAACCCAGATTTTTGAAAGGTGTAGAAAATACGGTATATCTTTAAACCCTAAGAAAACTATCTTTGGTGTCGAGGAAGGGAAATTACTAATTCATATTATATCTTGAGCAGGAATTCACATAGACCCAGAATGAATTAAGGCCATAGCTCAGCTTCCCTTACCCCACAACAAAAATTCTATGCAATCCTTCTTTGGGAAAATAAATTTTGTGAGGAAGTTCACCCCCGATTTCACTGAAACTATCAAACCCTTACAAAAATTGATCTGTAAGGATGTTGAATTTAAGTGGGATGATGAACGAAAAAATTATTTCAACAATATTAAGGCTGCAATATCTCAAGCTCCAATGTTGCGAAATCCCGACTTTAGCAAATATTTTTTCCTCTATACTTTTTCCTCTGATGAATCTTTAGTTGCAGTATTAACTCAGAAGGATGATGACAAAAATGAGGCCATGGTATCATTTATGAGAACTAATATGCAAGGGGCCGAACTGAATTACCCTGCTATAGAAAAACATGCGTATGCGATATACAAAGAAGTAAAACATTTCAGATCTTACATCCTAAAAAATCACACAAAAGTCATTATGCCTCATTCTGCAGTCCGATCCCTATTCACTCAAGAGAACATGGGGGATAGAAGAGGAAATTGGATGGAATTTGTCCAAGAATTTGATTTAGATATCAAACCTTCCAAACTGGTTAAGGGACAGGCATTGTGTAAACTGGTCGTTGAAGCCCAAAACCAAGTAAATGAAGACTCTAGGTGGGAGAATGAATTGGTGTTGTGGTGTAGTGAATCTTTATATGTTCCCCCAGGGTAGGAGTCTCGGTATGGAAATCTAACTTATCTCCTAGATCACAGGACGTGCCCAGAAAACCTAAACCCCAAGGAAAGGAGAGATATCATAATAAAATCGACACAATAGCACCTCATAAATCCGGTGCTCTTCTACATAAATTATGATGGGGTAATTTTGAGATGTCTCGAACGCGAAGACATGGAAAAGGTTCTAAAGGAGATCCATGATGGTCCTTCAGGTTGACACGTTGAAGGGAATACCACCACTCACAATATATTGAGAGTCGGTTATTACTGGACTACTCTGTTTATGGACGCTCATACATACGCTAGAAACTGTAAAACTTTTCAGATAAGCATGGGGAGGCAAAAGAGAGCAGTTGTCCCACTTCAACCAGTGGCCATATCGAGACCATTTGAGCAATGGTGGTTTCATTTCATAGGATAAATTACCCTAATTTATTCAAAACAACATAGATACATATCGATCGTGACAGGCTATTTCACCAACTGGGCAGAGGCCATCCCTCTGACTCACGTAAATTAAATGGTGGTAATCCAATTCGTAGAAAAAAATATGGTCACAAGGTTCGGTATGCCTTCCGTTATTTTTTTTTATAATGTTGCTTAATTTTATTCCACCATACTATTGGAGTTTTCTCAATTTTATTCCACCATACTATTGGAGTTTTCTCTAGACAAAGGAATCATAATCAGATACTCTGCAAAATACTATCCACGGGGGAATGGAGTGGAAGAATCAACCAATAAGAACCTAGTGACGATCTTGAAGAAAACAGTTGTAGATAATTAGAGGAATTGACATAGTTCGCTTCATAATGCCTTATGGGCCGATAGAGTAACATCCAATGAAGCTATAGGGAACTCCCCATACTTTCTGGTATATGAAAAAGAAGCCATTCTCTCGAACGGTCTATACCTTCCATCTCTTCAGCTTGCTGAGGGATCTAAAGGACAACCCTCATCAGTTATTCAACAGAGAATTGATACCCTCCTCATGCTAGAAGAAGAAAGGGAGAAAGAAAAATCAAAGCTCAATGCTCATCAAAAGATAGTTGAAAGGTGGTTTGACAAGCATAAGGCCAAAGAGAATAATTTTGAAGAAGGAGACTTAGTCCTGAAATGGGATAGAGCAAATGAACCGAAGGGAAAACATTCAAAGATTCATAATCTATGGCTCATACCTTTCCAGGTAGCCAAGAAACTTGGGGCAGGCACATATCGGTTGAAAAATATGAAGGGGGAACTCGAAGCCCTCCTAGTGAATGGCCAAGCCCTAAAACAATATTTTTGTTAAAAAAATAAAAAATAAAAAATTAAAAAAAAATGCATGTGTTTTCATGTTATTTTATTTTGTAGGTGTTAGGTAGAATGATTGTGGAGTCCTTTATTTATGTTTTTTATTTTTTGTAGTATTTTGGTGCAATAAAGTTGTGTTCCAAAAGGAATTGGTTGACCTTAATCAATACAGTGTAGAAAACTCTGTTCCTGACTCATGCTTACATGCAACACAAGAAACCTTGGGAAAACTACATTTTTCTTAAAAGAGTTATGTATCTAATCTTTGCGAATGAACAACCTTGGAAAATGATGAAGTGTCCGCCTGGTGGTCTGGTAAAACCTAAAGGGAAATATGGTATGCTGGAAAGGACCACATGTACCTCAATATAGAGTGAGGAATAATTTCACCTTAACCATATCATCTTGCAGATAATAGACGTCCTCCTCTCCCACTCACTCAGCTAATCTCTGCCAAAAAAATAAATTTGTTATATCAAATGAGCATAAAGTAGGAGAGGGTATGAATATAACTTCATCAGATCTATGGATGCTCACTATCAGTGGAACAAGGCATTTTACATCGGGGTGACTCCGCCGAGGCTATGGATGCTCGCTGATAGCGGAGCGACACTGCAACGAATGAATGATGATAACTAAAAGGCCTGGTGCTAGTGAATACTTTACTTAGATATTGTCAAAAGGGGACGTGGGTCATGGTCAAATGGAATTAAGGTGGAATAAAGGTTGAAACCCCACAGGAGGGACCGAATTCACGAACCGGGGGAATTTTAAACACAAGGATAGAAGAGACTCTAATAAAAAACAAAACCTGTTAGGTTCTTAACCAACTTCTCCAAATAGGTAAGCCCAGGGAAGGAACAAAGATTCTTCTTTCACCCAGTAAATCGCCATTTGTTGAGTGCTCAAAACACCCTAAAAGACTTATGAAATTTTATCGCTTTTTGGGTACCACTTGTTTTCTTTTACTATCTAAATGGAGTTCACATGGGGGTGTGGTTTATTTTGTTTTGTTTTCATGAATTTTAACAACCAAGTCAGAGTGTTTGAACTTGTTAAATGAAACCTTGTGTCTAAAAGAGCTTGACATCCTAACTAAGAATGTCCAACTAACATTGCACCTAACTCTCTTATGTTCGACATTGGAAAAATTCAAGAAGGTAAAGTGGCCACACCGTTACAATAGTCATCGATCACCGATGCATCATTAGTTTTGGTAGAAGGCCGAGTTGGTTTGCATAAGTTATTCACCATGAAAATTCAAGAGATTTTCGATCTCCATCGGTGTCAGAAAAATATAGGAGGAATAGACATTGACAAAATCCATAAAGAAATCATCAATAGCCAATGAATGATGCACTTGCTCGGGGTCAGGGAAAATATAAAAAATATTAAAACAATTGATTTTTTCTGCATTATATAAACCCTCGATCGTCGATCCCCGATACACTTTCAACATCGAGACTTTTTAGAGAGATTCGACCTGGGATCACTTGGGTAGGTTTATCTTCAATCGTTGATCCTTGATACTTTTTGGCGTCAGCAAGATAGGATCAGGTTTTAGAACGTGTAGCTTAAGGAAAGTCTTGATTCCAATTAACATGATTAAATGAAGACATTGGTCTAGAATGCCACATTTCTTTGTCGAGTAGGGGTGTCGCACACCCTGGTTTCATCCCGAGTCATATTAAGGTTCCTTGTTTCCTAGTCACACCTCCTATTCATCTTTTCCACATCAACTCTATATGACAAGATCAATCGGCGTAGAGGCTTTTGGAAAGAAGATAACAATGAAAAGTGTTAGAAGAAGAACCCTGACCCCTGACTCACCAACTGGACTGGAGAAACGATGGGATGTTTTTGGCATAAGATATGATCGAATTCTAACATTTAATAGACTAGTTAATGTTTCATCCCACATTTTTTTTCTACCTCATGCGCCGATTGAAAAACAAAAATTTGAAATCGCTAATAGGACATGTTACAAGCTACGGTTGCACCATCAACCCACGATCGAATTTAATTTTAAACATATTTGAAGATATGGAAGAAGATTTAAAAGAACTACACTCATAACCCAAATTGAATGGATGATGCGATAAGGTAAGTTCATCCTTGTTTAAATAACTAGAACAGTTTTGAACAATTTCATTCTGTACACAAGTTTGAATTATAGAGCATTCGAAGAAGCAAAGAAATCATCCTGAGACTGTGATAATCCTTACATTATAAAAAACAGGTTAAACAAGTTTCAGAGGTATGTGTTTAAGTTTGTCAATTCAAAGGTCATGATTTATATATGCATCTCATTTCTTACATAATCTCTAACTATTTTCTAGCTACAGGTAAAATTCTGCCAAGAAATCCAACCACCAGACGCTCACCGAGAGCACCCAATCTAAAGGAAGATGAAACAGGTGAAGGTTCTTCTCCTGGGATCACGAGGCAGTTGGAGTACACTCCCAGGGCAGAGTTGGTCATAAAAACCTCAAAAAATAAAGCCTTTTTCCAACCTTCAGTCTTCGGTGACACATAAGAAAGCATCGGATCCAAAGTAATGCTCCCACAGTGGGGGACCTTTTCAATAGAATCAGTCGAGAGGAGTACCCAGAGTGTATCCCACACAACGACTTGGATGTAAGGGCGCTTGATGACCAAGTGTTCCCAAACATATGATGGTCATATTTGCACATGGTGGCCAGCAGAACCCCGATTTTCCCTTGCATAGAGGTTCTGAAGTGGTTGATTGACCATACAGATGCGCAAAAATGTTTAATCAATGATGAGAATGGCGGGTGTGTCAGATTTTTTCTCCCGACAGAAGTCCATAAATACTACAATATCAGATACCCAGAGGAGTGAATAAACACAAACCTTGTGCTAAAGTTCTACGAATTCCACGACACCAGTCGGATGATGGCCTCATTGTGGAAGGAGGACAAGAAGTTTACCAACCAGAGAAATGGTTGGTATGGGACATTTAACTTTAGGGAGCCATACATCTATTTGATGGATCTCATTTGCCGACTATATGGAGAGAAGGACTGCTGCAAGTTTTTAGAGGCACGGATTCCCTTGACATACACAGTGGGGATCTCTAGAAGCAGCTTCAACTGGGGAGTGATAACTTCCAAACAATTAAGCATCTGCGTACAACAGGCTCAGACGGTGAAAGAAGGGGAATCGCCCTCTTTCCACATGGTCTCGTACCTCCTTGATGTCATTTGTGCGAGGAATGTCTTTGTCGACATGAATTTAAGCTGGCATGTTGTGGAGCTCTTGGTCCACATTTATTTCAGCATACTATGGGAGAACAATTATAAAAAATCCTACGCACTCATTTGTGATGAATTCATCTCTAGTATTCATTTTATTATATTTAAAAAGGAATTTCGGATATTATCCGCAACAACCAAGAAAATGGTAGTGAAGGTAGTCCACTGGTATTTAGATGAACGCTCAACCTATATCAGGGTGTTCGGGGCCATCGGAGCTCCACATATACTACCCTCTCATGTCCTAGACCGGATCATTATGGGATAAATATGCTATCAGACTATCCTGCAGGGATATAACACGACACTAGTCAAGGACAAGAAGCGGGCTTTCATACCCTACGGTTTCCATGTGGGGTTTTATTTGGTAAAGGACACTGCTCAAGACAAACAAGAATGGTTGAGCCAACTTGAATTCATATTCCTGACAGGCCGATTCTAAAATCACAACCTTAGAGGCCTGGTCCTCCAACATGCTTCGAAGGTATCATCATGTTGGCCATACGCACATGATAAATTTGAGGATGAAATTTTCACAGAGTGCGCTCAGGATTGGGAGAAGGTAGTACAGAGGATGCCCAAACAAAACATGACTAGGTTCAAGGATATGAGCATGGATGAATAGGTGGATACAATATATTAGTCAGATCAAGAAGCCCTTAGAGCCAGGGAAGAAATCAGAGAAACAAAGACTACAGAGGCACAAAGAAGAGGATTTATCTTGCCAAAAAGGGCATAGAGAACTATTGATCAGTTGTAGAATGACCCTAACCTTGTATAAATTTCAAGGATTCCCGTTGATGACCCAATTGAAAGTAGAGGAGAGCCAAATGTCCTAGAGCCAATACAACTTGAAGAGATCACCGGGCCAGAAAACCCTGAAGTTCCACCACCACAGATCAGATCACCAGGGGGGATTTCAACCCATCCTGAGATAGTGAGGACACCAGGTAGGAAAAGTGTACTAAACCCATTGTTCGACTTAATAACCATATATGATGATGAGGAGAGTTTGGAGGTGTCCTTGGTGACTCCATTTCATATTACAAAGGAAAAAAAACCTGAGAGAGATTCTACCCCAGGTCTCGATGCTCCAATTTAGAGCCTTCCGTAGAACGAGAATGAAGTCAAAAGTGCCTTAGACACTGAGCTACTCGAATTGTTCGGAACCACAATGGACATCTCGAGGGATGAGATGGTATCAAGAGTTTATAAAGAGGAAGTTTTGCAGAAATAAATCGATACACCGACAACTGATTACCAAGTAAGTATCGAACCTATCCCTGACTCTTCAATTTCGGTCGATGCCTCACCATTTGATGCAAAAAAATTGGAGATCAAACCATCGAGACATATAGAAGAATTTGAGGAACCAATCCTGGAACATATACATATGGATGGGAGCCTATGAAATACTCTAACCTAGGGAGAACAACAAATCCCCGAACCTATTGATGAGTTCGCCGACATACAAGAAATTTCCTATAATAGGAAGAGAAAGTCCATCATGAATAGGAAGACTAAAAAGAGGAGGCTCATGTTATACAACTCGATCATCATCACTACAGAGGAGAATTTGCTCAGCACAGAACACGCCAAGACGTCTGAGCTCATCGGCGCAGGGATGGCTATCACATATGCCACATTGGATAGAGCAAGAAGATATGAAAAGGAGTTGTTCATTGCACTTAGGGAGTTGGAGCATCTGCGCCATTTGGAAAAATACTATCATGACTCTACACAGGCCACGGTGTTTTTGAGAAGTGAGTTTCTATATTCCTATGACAAATTCATGAATGAATAACACCTTTTCAGTGCAGTTATAGTTGATTTCCATGAAGACACCCTTATGGCACCAGCGACCTGCAAGGACATGGAAAGGTGGTATGAGAAGGCTCACCAAGAAGTAGAAAGGATTGATTACATCAACACAGTTCAAAAGGGTCGAGACACAGAAGAGAACAACATTCAGGTATTGAGGGACAACAAGATAGATCGGATCAGGAAATCAGTCGAATGCTAGATGAAAATGGCCCAGGAACCTCAGTGGGATATTATAGAGAAATGGGTCGATTGCGAAAAGAGATGGGAAAATATTAATCGGGAAATGAAAGACATCGACCTTCCAAAATTTGTCTCACCCGAAGACTTTGTCAACCTGCATGACATATTCAAGCAACATGAAGAAAAAGACTCACCATGGACAACAAAGATAGCAAAGGTGGAAAGCATGGTGCAAGGTCAAGTACAACAGTTCATGGAGCATCCGATTAAGGATCAAAAAGTTTGGCAGCAGTTGAGTGTTAAAATGATCAAGTACATAGCACGGGCAATAGAAGTGAAAGAAATTCTTTCAGCCCCAATGGACCAACACAGGTTCTTGTATGCCAACACATGCGAGGACATCTTCGTCAAGTGTTTAGAGTATGAGAAGAGTCATCCACTTCAGTGAAACCATTTGATGATTCTTAGAGAACGGAGAGATGAAAGCACCATGTGGAAATATTTTGTTTTACTTATCTTGCACTTATAATAGATATTTTTAGTTAATGATTCATTATAAATAAGAGGATTGACCTTTTAAAAAGGGTCGATTGTTTTTGCAAAGACCCTCATTTTTTGGAATTGTAAAGAACTATTTCTGAACTACCTTAAATGAGAAGTCTTGTTTAGGACCAGGGACAAACATTTTTTTTTCATCAAAGGCGTTGTGTGATTGGATGTGAGGAGAAACTACTTCCAACTTTATTTCATGAATGGATGTTGTAATGAGTAAGAGTTTATGAATCTATTGATAAGTTAGCTAATTAAATATTTTGTATTTCTTGTCTCTAATGATGAAAGCAAGTCGTTGTGTTGATGTGTGATTAATGCTAGAGCTAAGGAAACTATTTTTCTTTCCATCATTTTATTGCATGTATGTTTTCTTTCGATAATTGTATCTCAGTCAATAATTTAAATACCAGCAAGTGAATGTATTAGTACTAGGCTTGTCACAGGTGTGAATATCTTTGTCTGCATGCTTGAGCACAAGGGTTATACCAAGCTCATCTTTCCTTAGTAGTTAAGAACCCCCCCTTTTACCAATCAATTTATACCAACACACATCTTTTAATTAGACCTACCTAATAAAAGAAAAGACAAAAATAGAACGTTTAAACTCAAGGAGGAACTTTCATAAGAATATATCCTATAAATCACTACGTAAATCCCATCGATAAATTGGTCGAATCGAAATATATGGAGAACCATTCCACCATCAAACGCTGCAAAGTCTAATTGAGCCTCTGTGGCAGTTTTCGTTCCTATTATTGAGTTAAAGGGATTTAGGACCCCTCAACAAATTCTTCATCCACAAACATTCCTGGGGGAAATCAGTGTGCTCCCACACTTAATCCTAACATTGGAGTCGAAAACATGTACATGATGCGATTGGATGATCATCTTCAGACTAGGGCTCATGATTACGAAATATTGGAATCTGCTGAGAAGAGAAAATAAGCTTCCAACCCATTGCCTCCTCTTCACATTGCAAAAACAATGGGAGAAACTATGACCCACATCCACAAAGGTGCATTTAACAAATCTTCTCGTAATAGAAATGCAAGGGCCACTCATAACTACTCTGTCTTTGAGGATCTAGTGCAAACCCCTTATGCGATTTCTACCTTGGAGGTCCTCCATAGTTTCCCTTCGCATAGAAAAAAATTATTGTATGCCTTAGGTGCTATTGAGCCAGTTAACGTATTTGAGACTTCCAATGTCAAACCTCGCTTTCCTTACCATGTCGCCTTCCAAATAGTAATGGTTTATTCCGTGAAATCGTTGACACAAAATATTTTTCGTATGGTGGTAGACAAGGGTGCATCCACTTGCGTTATCTCATTGGCATGTTGGAAGGCTATAGTTCAACCCGATTTGTATCCATATCCTACTTTGTTAAATGCATTTAATGACTGTTCTTTTAGACTGCATGGCATAATCCCCTCTTTCCTCATGTAGTTGGAGGGAAAAACTTTATGTGTCGAGGTTGAAGTGGTTGATGCACCTCTCGACTACAACCTTTTTCTAGGTCGAAGTTGGAATTACGTAATGATATTGGTTGTTTCCTCTGTTTTTCGTGTATTATGTTTTCCTCATGAAGGTAGGATAGTAAATTAGGGGTTAAATTTCGCTCATGGGATAATTTTTCATGGTTTTCCCAAAAAAAGATTTGTATTATAAAAATGATTTGCCCAAATTCTATAGGATAAAATTATTTTACCTTAAAAATTGCCAAAACTTTATACAAACGATATAAAATCCTTATAAATTTGAATATTTTTACAAAATTATCGCCAAACATTTTATAGTTGGCATATGAAGGATTAGTAATCTTCGCCAAGGTTTCTACATTTTAAAATAAATTTCCATCCTTAAAATCATCCCTGATTAGTAATTGTTGGTCAATTGTCTTTTTCTTTTCTTGACCCTTCATCGAGGGAATCCACAGTCTCGATGATTGATAATCAACAACAAGGTACCGTCAATTTAGGTGCTAGATTGTTTCCATCTTTGATGGGAACTTTCGACTTTCCACCACCTTCAAATGATGTTAAGTTTGTTTCACCTTACCCTAATCATCCCAAGGCTGTGATTATCCAAGTAGCTTCTTTTGGAAAACTTTATTTCAACGATCTGTGGAATTTACCTTTCCCATCGGCTTCGATGGAAGGGGCAGGGAATCCTGGCATGAGGATGCCCCTATCTGTAGCTAAGGTTGCATACAAAATTGTTCAACGAACCTCAAACAACTCTGATCTAGCTCCCCCTCAAAAGATAGATCCTATTCTAGAGCCTATTCGGGCTCAAGACTCTCTTCTCATAGTCCTTTGGACTTGGTATTTCCCTCTGACGAGGATATTTTAGAGGCCATGACTGGTCTGGATAGACCTTGGGATGATATTCATCAAAGATATTACTTTCTACCAGATCTTAGGAGAGTAGAAGCAAGAGATTTTATTGTGACCATAAATGGAGATGTCGCTCGGTCTGTTAAACCTTTGACAACACATGAATTACAAATTGAAGGAAACATGGAGAGTATAGCTGAGATGATTCCAAATGATATCTCCAAGACCCGTGGAACCTTTGAAAATGTATTCATTGGAGTGGATTGTTCCCCTGAGGAGATTAAAGAGTATATTGAATTATTCAAGGAATTTTGCGACATATTTTCCTGGTCTTATGAGGAAATGACAGGAAATGACCCTTATATCATTGAACACAAAATTTTAACTTATCCTGATGTTAATGTCGAGAAAAATATATGCTATCTATTTCGACGTTAAATTGTCAACCTGGGGATCGTAATCTTTGAGGTGATATCACTGTATGTGTAGGTATAGAGCTCTAATATAGCAGTCTAATATAATGTTGGTAACACACTCGAATAATAAAGAGATTAAACAAACTAGAACAATTCTTCACCTAGGGAAGAAACCCGACATGGAGTGACCATATCTCACGAATTAGGTCATTAATCTATCTGTTGGTGATTTAAAGATATTGTCAAATTTAAAATGTAATAAAACTAAGATGTGGAAATAAATATAAGGGAAAAATTGAAAATCGATACCAGAATAACAAACTAGTGCAAAATATGAGACTATGCATGAAATATTACTATTCTAATTACTCTTTTTACTTGGAAATCCAACTCTGTGATTCATTTACTCAATTCAGATTAGCACATTGATTTCTACAGAAAATTGTAAAGTAGAAACAAAATAATCTACTGAAATTTTTTCCATTCAAGGAATATCAATATACTAAACACATGTTCTTATAACTAGTTATACTGATGAACTAATTTACCAAAAAGGATTTAAAATAAGAAATTATGTTGTCATACTTGAATTGGAAATATATTCATAGAGGTATAGTGATTACACAGTGCTTGAGAGGTTAATTTAATCTACTTTAATTGGTCATGAACAACTTCTTAATAAACATTATTAGTTCCTAGTGCTCCAATTAAAAAGAAGATTTATATTTACAACATGGTGTGAATAAGTCAAGTGAATACATACAATGAAGTTACAATTAAAAACGAGTGATTACTACAGCTGAAAATACACAATGGAGATTATAAGAAAATTACTGCAAAAAGAGACTAGAACAGTAAAGGAAAATGAGAACAGTTATAAGGAAATGGATTACACAGAGAAATTATAAGAGAATGATTGTAAAGAGAAATTAGAAGAACTCTTGAAAAAGAGAGGTTAGAAATCTAAATAAACAAAGAAATGAGACACACAGACTATTGGTGGGCCCCTCGAGCAGTTGTGGTACTCCAGCTCACGAATTGATCACAAACTCAGCTTAATTTATAAATTTGCATTAAAATGAATAACTGAGCCAAGTTTTACACAGAGTTATTGTGTTGTTTCTCTAGTCCATCTTATCATGATAGAGATCTCAAGTATATATAGAGTCTGAGAGGTCTACCACTGAAAGGGTCGAATCTCTCTCAAAACCAAAAAATCATTTAATTGTTCTATTAATAAGAAATGAGTCTTAAAATTGTAGCTCGAATATAGGAGATAGATTTAACTATCTAAATCAAAATACGATAGGATCCATAGCAAGAGGGCGATAATGGGTCAAATCCCCATGTTCTAGTTTTTCCCGAAAATGCCCGCAAGTATGCTAATGGCCAAATCTGTTGCAGTCTGAGTTTTGTAGTAAAGGTCGGATGGAGGTCTGGATCTGTCTAATATAAATTTAGGCTACTGGATGAATGGTTGGATTCACATGATATGTAATTTTGAGTTGGCTCTCTTGTGCAAAAATATGGGAACGAGTGTCGGAATGAGTGTTGGAATCTCAATCCATTTTATCATGATCCAATGTATGGAAACACCTATCTCCCACAATATCAAGAATTATTTTATCATTAATAAAACCATATAAAATACACTAAGAATAATAAATTAAGCACAAATTCACATCATTTACTTTTATTGCTTTTAATCAAAGGAATTAGATAAAATACCAACATTTTAAAGTAAATGTGATGGTTTATGGTTAAATGTGATGACATAATAGTGAAACAAGGTGGAAGAAAGAATCAAATTTAAGATCACATTATTCCCACAGACCAAAGATATGGCATGTCCTCGTGCCATGAATAAATTGGAAACTGGCCTTTTATTCATTTTAAAAAATCTATATTTTCAACAACAATTGTAGGCAATATTCAGCAGAAGGAATCCAACATTATTATACTAAAAAAAAAAACTAGAACTTAGAAAAATAAGTATTGATGTTATAAGTGTTAATATTATGGAATGAGAAAACCAAAAGACTTATAAATTTTGGAATTTAAATATCCCATACATACAATTTTATCAACTAGTATCAGTGTATGCTTACGAGGACCATATAAGTTATGATAGGGGATTTTTTCTTTAAACAGGAAAACATGAGGGTATAAATGGTCTTTAATACATGGAAAACCTATAGAAAACCAGTCATCCCTATCTCATTTTTAAAGGCTTACTGTCATTCAAGTAATATTGATAAAGTTTTCATTTGAGTTCATTAAACCACTACACTTATAGGTCCTATTTCTAGGATAATGACATCCTATATATAGTATTAATTAGATGACAGGGTCTTAAGATCATCTTACAAACATTCTCCAATGACAAATAAATGAATTATTGGCTTAACCATGTATATATTCTCTCGGGGTCTTCATTTGATTGAGCCATATGCATAGCAATTTGTTTATGATGCCTCTTTTACCCGACATATCCCCTCTTCCAGCGGGCCTGTTCAGTACCCCAACGGCTTTACCTTTGTACCATACAAGCATGGCCCCACTGCCAGCAATCATGTTCAATACCTCGACGAGTTTTCTTGTATTTACCAAACTTCCTTATTTTAATTTTACTCGACATGGACCCACTGCAAACAGGCATGTTCAGTATCCCAGTGGGTTTGCCTCGTAACTATAAAATTATTTCAAAAGATAATGATGAATAAAGTATGTGGAAGTCGGTTGGTACTAAGGTGTATTAGGTTTTCTAAGCACATAACTCAAAATTCAAATTTAATGCATGAGTAACATCATTTATAATATCCTTAAATTACACTTCATGTCAAAATAGAATGACCTAAAGGTGCCTCTAGTCCCTAAGTCTCTCTTCTTCATATAATATTATAGCAGTGTTACCTCATAAGTAGAAGTTTCATTCACTCTCCTTCTACTATTTGATCAATATGACTGAATAACTATCTTTGGTATGAATCTTGGTATGTACAAGTTACCTATGGGTATTATTATGAAGACCTTAAGGTTTTAGTAAATCCCCATAGTGCTTTAAAGATTGACCTTCAAGATATTGTTATTATTAATGGTATGAAATATGCATGTAATAAGGGAAATAAAGATACATAATTGTTTTGGATTCTAGTATTAAACTATCAATACTATCTTCATCTTAGTTCCTTTATTGAAAAATAAAACACAAAGAGATGATGCTTTAACTTGATACTAAACTAATATGATGCAACTTTTATTCATTATCCTACTCTACCTAAAAAGAAAGGAAAATATTTATTCAAGTGCAAGAACATTTCCAGTGTAACCATGTACGAAGTAGAATAAGAAACATACCCATATCCAAAGACAAAAAAGTTATCGCGGGGATTACCTGGATATGAAGAACCAACCAACCTACTTGTTTTGGCATCAAAAGATGTTGAAGGAGAGAATGGTATTACATCTTGATGACCTCTTGAAACCAAACTTCGATGTAATATTGATGTTCATTAGCAGAAATTTCTATACCCTCCTCCTTCATACAATGAAAATATTCTTCTTCTGGATGATTGGTTTCTGAAGTATATAAAGGATCTGTTGATAACTCCTCAATTTCAGGTCTTAATGGTCTCTCTCCATCTGATGTAGTCTCCAATTTTTCAACTTCATCCGTCGTTTGGAAAGGAGAATCTTTTTGTAGCTCATGGGACTTTGGTTCTTTTATCATTTCTGAAGAGGTAGATAAGTTCATGACTATTGTCAATATGTGTTCTTCCTGAAAAGAAGAAATCCCAGTTGCTGCTAGGATTTGAGAGAATTCTCCCAAACTAATGGTCACCTTTGAATCCATTCTGGTGGTTGATGGGTCTTGCCTCAAACATGGATTAGTGTCCAGGGTTCCTACAACACCCAACATTTTTTATTATTATATTTTTTAAGATTTTAATCAAAACTACCTAAAAAAATGAAATACATACTTAAAGTAGATTTTCACAAACCAAACACACCACACTTGCATAAAATAAATCACACATGTAGGAAAGAAATCAAAGCATAAAATAAAACACGATTGCAGGAACAAAATAAAACTCACACGTGTATTAAAGTAAACACATTGGTAGGAAAAATAAACACACTTTTCGAAATGGAAGCACACTTGCATGAAATAAATAAAACTTGCATAAAAGAAATAAAAGAAAGCACACTTGCAATAAAATAAGAACACTGGTAGGAAAAATAAATTGCGGGAAAGTAAACACACCTTGTAGGAAAGATAAAACACACTTTTGTAGGATTATAAACACGCTTGCAGGAAAGTAAATTGTAAGAAAGTAAACACACTAAGAAAAATAAAAAAACTTGAATAAAAAGTAAACACTATTGCAGAAAGGGAACAAAAAGGCTTTGGAGCAACCCATTAAAATGGATGTGCAAGTTCTTATCTCGTGTCTTAAAGTTTCTCCTCCCCTTTGTTTTGTAATTAAAGGTAACCTACCTAAGCTCTAATCCCTTTAGAACCTCCCTAACAACGGTGAAAAAAATGTCGAGTGAAATATATGCTATCTATTTTGACATCAAATTATCTATTTTGACATTAAATTGTCAACCTGGGGCTCATAAGCTTCAAGGTGCTATCAATGTCTGTGCAGTTTTAGAGCTCTAATCTAGCAGTCTAATCTAATGTCGGTATCACACTCAAATATTAAAGAGATTAAACAAACTAGAACAATTCGTCACCTAGGGAACCATATCTCACGAATTAGGTCATTAATCTATCCGTTGGTGATTTAAAGCTATTGGCAAATTTAAACTGCGAGAAAACTAAGATGCGGAAATTATTATAAGGGAAACAATGAAAACTAGTACCAGAATAACAAACTAGTGCAAGAATCTATTATGAAAAATATGATACTAGGCATGAAAGATTACTATTCTAATTACTCATTTTACTTGGAAATCCAACTTTGTGATTCATTTACTCAATTCATATTAGCACATTGATTTCTACAGAAAAATGTAAAGTAGAAACAAAACAATATACTTAAAACTTTGTCATTCAAGGAATATCAATATACTAAACACATGTTCTTATAACCAGTTAGACTGATGAACTAATTTATCAAAAAGGATTTAAAATCAGAAATTATGATCTCATACTTGAACTGGAAATATATTCATAGAGGTATAGTGATTACTCAATACTGTAGGGGTTAATTTAATCTACTTTAATTGGTCATGAACAACTTCTTAATAAACATGCTCAGTTGCTAGTGCTCCAATTACAAAGAAGATTTATGTTTACAACATGGTGTGAATAAGTCAAGTGAATACATACAATGAGGTTACAATTAAAAAAGAGTGATTACTACAGCTGAAAATACACAAAGGAGATTATAAGAAAATGACTGCAAAAAGAGATTAGAATAGTAAAGGGAAATTAGAACAGTTATAAGGAAATGGATTATACAGAGAGATTATAAGAGAATGACTGTAAAGAGAAATTAGAACAACTCCTGCAAAAGAGAGGTTAGAAATATAAATAAACAAAGAAATGAGACACACAGACTACTAGTGCCCCCTCCACCCCGAGTAGTTGTGGTACTCCAACTCATGAATTGATCACAAACTTGGATTAATTTATAAGTTTGCATTAGAATGAATAATTGAGCCAAGTTTTACACAAAATTCTTGAACTATTTCTCTGGTCCATATTATCATTCTAGCGAGCTCAAGTATATATAGAGTCTGAGAGGTCGACCACTGAAAGGGTCGACTCTCTCTCAAAACCAGAAAATTGTTTAACTGTTCTATTAATAGGAAATGAGTGTTAAAATTGTATCTTGAATATAGGAGCTATATTTAACTATCTAAATCGAAATTCAATAAGAGCCATAGGAAGAGGGCGATAATGGGTAAAAAACCCATGTTCTAGTTTTTGTCGAAAATGCCTACAAGTATGCTAACGACCAAATCCGATGTGCTCTGAGTTCCGTAATAAAGGTCGGATGGAGGCCTCTATTTGTCTTATATAAATTTAGGCTATTGGATGAAGGGTCGGATTCTCCTGATATGTAATTTTGAGATGGCTCTCTTGTGCAAAAATATGGGAACGAGTCTCGAAATGAGTGTTGGAATCTCAAGCCATTTGATCCTGATCCAATGTATGGAAACACCTATCCCCCACAATATCAGGAATTATTTTATCATTAATAAAACCATATAAAATACACTAAGAATAATAAACTAAGCACGAATTCACATCATTTACTTTTATTGATTTTAATCAAAGGATTTAGATAAAAGACCAACATTTTAAAGTAAATGTTATGGTTTATGGTTAAATATGATAACATAATAGTGAAATAAGGTGGAAGAAAGAATCAAATTTAAGAGCCCATCAACTAAGCTGATACGGTAGAATATTTTCTTGGTTAACCCTTTAAAGGAAACAACTATTAAAGATCAGGTAGAGAAATTGATCAGTGTTGGTTTCATCTACCCTGTTCAAGTAACGAAATGGGTATCAAATCCTCTTCCTATCAACAAAAATTAAGGTACAATTCAATTGTGAATGCATTTTCGTGATCTGAACAAGGAATTCCAGAAAGATAACTTTCCTACCCCATTTATTGATCAGATTATGGATGAATGTGCGGGTTGTGAAGTATTTTACTTTATGGATGACTTCTCAGGGTACAATCAAATTTAGATCAAACCTGAGGATCAACATAAGACTGCTTTTATATGTCCTTGGGGTACCTTTGCATACAATAAAATGCCTTTTTTCCTTAAAAATGTTGGAGCTACGTTTCAGTGGGCCATGTCATTCACCTTTCATGATCTCAAACATATAGTCAAGGCATATCTTTATGATATCGCATCACGTTCTCCCAAGAGGTCTGATCATCTCGCTCACATTTAACTCATCTTTGAGAGGTGTTGCTACTACCAGATTCATTTGAATCCCAACAAATGTAGTTTATGTGTTACGTTTGGACGGTTATTGTGATTTATCGTGTCTAACAAAGGGATCATGGTTGATCCTCTTAAGGTTGAGGCAATGGTTTAGTTTCCTCCCCCGTGCACAATCCCCCAGCTTTAGAGTCTTCAGGGGAAAGCTAACTTGCTACAAAGATTTGTTTCTAACTATGCTGAAATAACTAAAGGGTTCATGTGTCTTTTGAAGAAAGGGGTCCCATTATTTTCAAATCAAGCGGGTCAATGCTCTTTCAAAGCATTGGAATGTGCCTTGACGATTGCCCCTCTACTCAACCCTCTTGATTATGGAAAGGATTTCTTGTTATATTTAGCTGCAGCAAAGACTACCATCAATATAGTCTTAGTTCAGGAGGATGACACGCTCTAGGAATACATTATCTACTACCTTATCTGAGGCTTAGTCGAACCAGAGCTCACCTATACTCATGTTGAGAAGATGGCCTTGGAAGTTGTCCATATTGTTCAAAGGTTTCGTCATTATATTCTACTCTGTAAAACCATTGTCATGGTCGTCATTAATCCTTTTCAGTATGTGTTGACATGGCAAGTCATTGACATGAAGATTAGTTGTTGGATCGATATTCTTCAAGAATTTGATTTGGACTTTGTTTCTACTAATTCTAAGAAGTCTTTGGTTTTCACAGAGTTAATATCATAACTTTCGATTGAGAGTGGCATAGATTTTCCTGGGGATTCATTGATCAATGATGATATATTCCTTATTACGTCTTCTGACCCTTGGTATGGATATATACTTGTGTATATTCATACTTTGAAGTGTCCTCCTTCTGCTTCTTGTGATGAGCGTTGATGGATATGCCAACAAGCATGAATCTTGTCCTCAATGACACTTTGTATCATTGAGAACTTGACTACGTTCTCTATCATTTCCTGACTCGTGAGGAGGAAAATATTGTGTTTAATGATTTCCACACTTGAGTATGTGGCGTTCACTTTTCTGGGATGGCTACTGCCCAAAAACTCCTCCGTTCTGGAAACATTTGGCCCTTGTTAATCAAATATTGTATAAAAGCGGTCAAGAAGTGTCATTTGTGTCAGATATTCTCTCGAAAGATGTGGGAACATCCTTCTCCTATGTTTCTTGTTATTATAGTTGGTCCCTTCACTAAGTGGGGAATTGATTTCACTACATGCCACCAAAATGTTTCTATGGGGCATCGTTATATCATTGTGGCGGTAGACTACTTCACATAGTGGCTCAAATCCATGCCAACGTTTAGCAACAATGGGGAACAACAACACTCTTCGTTTTCAACCAAATAACTTATAGGTTCAGTATACCAAAGGAGACTTTCATTGACCATGGTATTCACTTCCAAAATAAGATGATGACATAGTTAATGTCAAATATAGGGTTTAAACAAGAAAATGTGTTACCCTATTATCCAAAATAAAATGGTCAGGTGGAGGATGTCAATAAGTCTCTTAAGAACATTCTCCAACAGACAATCAATTCAGCCAAGTTGAATTGGCATTTGATGTTGTATTCATCACTTTGGGCATACCAAACTTTCGTCAAGACTGCTACATAATTCTCTCCTTTCCAACTGGTTTATGGGATAGAGATAGTCTTTCCTAGTGAGTGTCATATTTCTTCACTTAAGTTGGTAGTATAATTACTTCTTGACACAATTGTGCTTGAAGAGCGTCTCATATATCTCGAGCAGCTTGATGAACAATGTCGAGATACAGACTTCAATAACGAGGCTCACAAACATCACAACAAGTGTCAGTATGATCAGTCAATTTTTCCTAGGGTATTCTCTGAAGGCGATCTTGTTTTTTTCTATTATCAAGATAAATATCCCTTGGGGGAAGGTAATTTTAAACCTATGTGTTTCGGGCCATTTATTATAAGAAATGTTTTGGAAGAAGGTTATTACGAGTTGGTTGAATTTCAAGGCAATGTGTTGCCTGGGCCTAGAAATGGGATTTACTTAAAGAATTATTATGCTTAGGTCGATCACATGAGTGTGACTTATTTTATATAGTGTATGCATTTTATAATATTCTTTTTGTTTTATGGACGTACAGTTATTGTGCCTTTGTATTGTGGAAGATGTCAAATGATTCTGAGGTTTATGTGGGGTTCATGGATGGTGTTATCGGACACACTCGGAGGCCAACTTCTATAGCTTGGGTGATTTTCACACCCACTGGTTAGTTGGTATCTTCTGGATGTTCTTGTCTAGGGGAAGAAACCAATAATTTTGTTGAGTATAGCATTGTAATAGAACTATTACGTGATGTTTTGTCACTTAGTATTTCTCACCTCCGGGTTCATTTGGATTCTCAGCTAGTAGTTTCACAGTTAAATGAAATCTTATGGATCTACAATCCCACCTTACACTGAATATTCCTTAGGGTATGTCTCTTGGAACATTATTTTGATTATATTACATATATTCATGTTCCTAGGCGCTCTAATCAATTAAATAATACATTGGAAAATCATGTTTTAGAATGACATCTTTCACACACATAAGTAGAAAAGCACACACATATAAAGAAATGTAAATATAATTGTACAAAATGTATTTACTCCATAAGGAAAAAAAATGTATATATTGTTTATTAATTGAGTTGGTTGTCATTGATGTCAACCCTTGAAGCAAGTCTGATAGCAAATTCGGGTATCCCCAACAATATGATTAAGGGACTTTAGTTTGATTGATGTATAATGGTATGAAGTTTAATATATATGTAGGTAAGACTATTCTATATGGATAATACATGTCATGCCATTTCCGGTGATATGTGGAACATCACATAACTCCTCATGGTTAGAGATTTATGGCTTGGTGAAGTGGAGAACCCTCATGAGTTATCTAGAAGGTCAAAGAATTCAAATTAATTCTAGAAGCTCCTAGGAGAAGTTGACTAGTCAAGTGGGTGAAACTAGGAGTTAGTCATGGGTTAAGTTGTTGCAATAAGAAAATAATTAAAAATAATTTAGTTGCAACTAGAAGTGGAGAATTTACTATTTATAGAAAATTGAACTAGAAGTGGACAAGTGGTTAGAAGTGGGTTAGCCCTAAAAGAAGGAAAGTGGGTTAAGTTGGTTAGAAGGTAACCCCTTGAGGAAGCTACATGGAAGTATAAATAAGAAAGAAAGTTTCTCCCATTAACACCTATTGAATATCATTGAATATCTATTTTGTGAAAGATTATTTGGGAAAGTAGTATTGATAGATAAAAGTGCGGCAGTAAAAGTGTGGTAGAAAAAGTGTGGTAGAAAAAATGCGGCAGGAAAACTACGACAAAAAAAGTGTAGTATAAAAACCATGGCTGGAAAAGTGCGATAGAAAACGTGAGGTAGAAAAATGGCAGTAGGAAAAGTGTGGTAGAAAAATCATGGTTGAAAAATCATGGCTGAAAAATGGCGGTAGAAAAAGTGCGACAGAAAAATCACGGTATAAAAATCGCAGCAGCAAAACTGTGGTAGAAGAATGCTACAAGAATAAAAAGGTATGGTTTTCATGTTGGATTTACTTCACACACACCTAGGATTTATTTTTCCTAAGGTTTTTCCTATGTTAATTAGTTATTATGCAGTATCCTATATTTTAGGAAGAATATTCCTCTAGGGAGAATATTCTCTTCAGTTGTCACTTATGTTTGACTAGTTGAGTGGAGTCTATATGTTGCATTGGTTTTGTCACCATGAAACATTGGGATAATCACCAACTAATACACATTAGCCTTGGTATCATCACCAGACTATCGCATTACCAATGATTCATTGATCTCCTCCTCACTTCACTTTGTTTCAGTCAGTTAATTGAAGACTGGTAGACAAGTTAACTCAGCTAGGTGGCAGTTCACTCTCGTAATTTCCTGAGAGACTAGACTAGGTGGAAGTTTACTCTTGTAACGGATGGTGTGTGTCCAGGTCACTCTAGAAAACCACTATAGTATGTTGTTTTCTCCTACATTGTGCATTGGTTGAGATATACAAAGTATATCATGTGTAAATTATTCATTATTCATTACGGTTAATGAGAATTGTTCCATTATTTCTCTCTTGCTTCTTCTTTATCAATTTCTCTCTACAAATGTGTGTATTATTTTATAGCTAGATCTATTATGTGTAGGTTCAACAAATTTACATGGTATCAGAGCCAACATATTGTTAAGAAAAGCTACACCAAATTATTTTTTGCAGGTACCAAATATTGAAGACAGCGGAAAGATGGAATTCCCAAAAGAATTTATTCTTACGCCTTAAAATTACTTTGCATGGAAGGAGAGAATAATAATTCATATACAAACTAGAGGATTGTATAGGTTAACCTTGAATACAGAGACAGAACCTATATCATCCATAGAAAAATCCAAGTATCTAAATCAAATGGATGAATCGTTCAGAACAATTTGCAGTCTCATCTCTTTCTGATCTCCTTTTTCACGTATCTTCCTGTAAAACCCCCAATGAAGCCTGGACCACCTTGGACAGTATCTTTGGAAAATAGGATGAGATGAGGGGGCACTTGCTCGAGGTGTATTTTCTCACATTGGATCCAAAAAGCTTCAACAATCTCCAAGATTTCTTTACAAAATACAAAGATTTATTGTCGCAACTCAAAGCTTGCGGGGTTGGTAAATCTAAGAAGGAGAAACATATGGTTCTCACCATTCTCTCCAAACTTGTTATTGAATTATATTTGTTCATATCCACATTCCATTCAATCAAATTCACCTCTGGAACCACCTGGAAGATGCCTTATCTTGAGGAATATATCGAATCCCTTACACAAGAGCAAACCAAGCTCATCAACATGGGAAAATTAAAAGGCCCAAAGGAGAATGAACTTACTGTGCAATATGGTAGCCATAAATATCAGAAATCTAATGATAAATACAATAGGAAATATCATGCAAATTTGAAGAAGGAAGGGTACTCAAAACCCTTCACCGATGTCTTCAGATCCAAAGGTGGAAAGGGAAGAAAATGGGAGAAATGCACATACTACCATAAAGGATTCCATCTAAAATTTGCATGAATGCAAAAAAAAATATATCTAATGACTCAAATACTTCATAAAAACAACCTTGGAGATCACATCCCCAAGGATTCCAAGAAGAAGAAGCCTGAAGATTAGAATCCTAAGAAAGACAATTCTAGGCATGCCTTGATTTCCATAAACTCCTCTCCTGATGATTGGATTGTAGATTTAGGAGCATCACATCACATGGCTGCCACAAAAGTGGTATATTATTCATTGGATTCATGAAAATTTCCTCCTATTCTGATGGGGGACAACTCTCCAGTCAAGTTCACCGACAAAGGAAGGATTGAACTTACCAACAGAAGCTTCGAGAATGTGTTGCACATTCCCAAACATTTTGTCAATCTTCTCTCCTTGTATCAGATGATGAATTATAGAACCGGAAATAAATTCATATTCACACCTAATGTAGTGGACATATATGACATTCAAACCAATTCTAGGGTTTCTATCAGTGAGGTAAATCATCAATCTATATTGTATACATTTTCTAAATTTATTGAACTAGATTGTGCTTTATTGATTACCCATGTTGATGAAAGTAGTAGGATATGGCATGAAAGGTTCAGGAATTTGAATTTCATATAGATGAAACATATTATCAAGAAAATATTGGTTGATGGTCTACCAGACATCCATTTCTCCAAAGGAATTTGTGAGGGATGTGTTCTTGGAAAACACCATCAAGAGAAATTCGGCAAAGGAAAGACTCAGAGAGCTTCCTCTCCTTTATATATGATCCATAGTGACCTCATGGGCCATTTTTTTCATCCATCAATAAAAAAAGCGAGGTATTTTCTCATTTTTGTTGATGATTTCTCACGTTTCACATGGATTTACTTTCTCAGGCAAAAATCTAAGGTCTTTCAACACCTCAAAGATTTCAAAGCCCTGGTTGAGACACAGTAAGAAAATAAAATCAAACTCCTATGAATTGATAACGGTGGAGATTATGTCAATCATGATATCCATACTATATTTCATGAGGAAAGGATTTAGTTGCAGCACATGGTTCTCTATACTCCGCAGCAAAATGGAGTTGCTAAGAGGAAAAAAAATGTCTAAAAGAGATGGCATCTTTCATGAAACATGCAAAGTCACTACCACAAATACTATGGGTCGAAGCACTCAATTGTGCAACCTACATCCAAAACATATCTCCCCATAGATAATTCAAGGATAAGACCCCCTACAAGGGTTGGAGCGGCCTCAAACAGGAAGTGACCCACTTTCCTATTTTCGATTCACGTGCATGGGCCCAAATTCCCTCTAAAAAGAGGAAGGCACTTGATACACAGAGAACAGAGTGTATCTTTGTTGGATACCCCGACGGTGTGAAGGGATACATAATTATTGATATTTCCTTAAACCAGTTCATCATTGAGCAAAGTGACCAATTCGAGGAAAGTGTCTCACATGTACCTCAACATCCGCATGAAGACACATTCATTCTTCCACCTATACGAGATGATGAGAATGCACATGTCAACTCTTCTTCAGAAGAGAGTTCTAATTCATAGGACTTAAATGATCTAGATGCAG
Source organism: Picea engelmannii (assembly GCA_009831015.1). Lineage (NCBI taxonomy): Eukaryota > Viridiplantae > Streptophyta > Pinopsida > Pinales > Pinaceae > Picea > Picea engelmannii. The sequence goes on along the minus strand of ML778107.1, from coordinate 169,051 downwards.
ATTCAGTGCAGTCATATGCAGAGTCAGTGAATCCATATGGAGATGCAAAGCCACAACAAAGGCCCAAGTGGGCTCACACTACTCTTCAGGATGAAGGGGATCTTTTTGGTGATCGAGTCAATACTAGGAGGAATCGATCTGATTTCAAGGAGCCTCCTATTGCACTCACTACCACTAAACCATTTCCCTCTAAGCATATTTTCTTGGTTTAGTCTTTAGATCCACAATCTTATGGTGAGGCAGCTAGAAATCCCTTTTGGGAATCCACCATATAGGAGGAGTACAACTCCCTCCTCGAGAACCATACTTGGGATCTGGTTCCTCTTCCTTCTAGAAGGAAATTTCTCAAATGCAGATGGGTCTACAAGACCAAGAGTGCAGCAGATGGATAGATTAGTAGATACAAAGCCAGTCTTGTTTCCAAAGGATTTCAATAGGTGGATGGAATTAACTATGATGAGACCTTCTCTCGAGTAGCGAAGATGGATTCCATACGTTTGGAACTTTCCATTGTGGTAGCCAAGGGATGGGAATTCCATCAGATGGATGTGAAGAATGAATTTATTCATGGTGATATCTCTTAGGAGATCTATATGGAGAAGCCCCAAGGATTTATGAAGTATTCATCTTTGGTCTGTCGACTGAAGAAATATCTATATGGCCTCAAGCAGGCTCCGAGAGCATGGTATGCCAAGATGGAATCCTACCTGTTGTCACAGAAATTTGTACATTGTAAATCATACCCAAATGTCTACATGCTCAGGACGGTTGATTCACTTCTACTCTTATTTATGTATGTTGATTATCTTTTGATCACCGGTTGATCGAATTTAACGATTATTGCATTCAAGAGGATTCTACATGACATATTTTTTATGACGGACATGGGTCTGATACACTTATTCCTTGGAATCGAGATCAGTCAGGATGGATCAGGCATCAAACTATCTCAGGCCAAGTATTCTTGAGATCTCCTTGAGAGATTTCACATGATAGACTGCAAGTCTTCTCTGAATCCTTTCCTATGAGTATTCAAACTTGAGGATGGCAGGGACACTGCACTGTTTAACAACACACTGTACAGATAGTTAGAGGGGAGCTTGTTGTATCTCACACACTCCAAACCAGACCTCTCCTATGCAGTTGGCGTAGTTTCTAGGTTCATGTAGGAGCCACATGAGCTACATTGGAAGGATGAAAAATGCATCCTTCGACACGTACAAGGCACCATCACCTTTGGGATTCATTATGAAGTAGAATCTACATTAGATCTCATCGGGTTCATTTATTATGACTGGGTTGTGATAACACTAATTGCAAGTCCACATCTGGTTACTCACTTAGTCTTGGTTCTGAGCCTATATGTTGGTCGAGCAAAAAGTAGGCTTCCATTTCTCTATATTCAGCCGAGGCAGACTACAGAGGGGTAGTTAACATAACCATTCAGGCTATGTGGCTACAACATTTTCTCATTGAGTTGGGAATTTTGTTTCATCATTCGATCATCATCTGGTGTGACAAATAGAGCAATATGAATTTCTGTAGAGATCCAATTCAAAGGAAGCGGATGAATCACATTGATATCCACATGCAATACATCCAGGACTTAGTACACGAGGGGATCATCGACCTACAATTCTATCCTTTAGTAGAACAAAAGACAAACATCTTCACCAAGACCTTTACTGAGAAAAAGTTCCATTCTCTGCGAAGTCATCTTGGAATGAAGGACAAAGTTGCCTAACAACTATCAGTTCTTATTTTTACATATATTGTACCTTGATGGGGGGGTTTTCCCATGAGGTTTTCCCTCTTTCCTCACTTTATTTCAGTGTATATTTTGTATTTGGGTACCTAACATGGCCTCATTGTCGGGACCCATTCTTTATTTTCACAATAGTGATGTTCAGGGGGTGTGTTGGAGTTACTTCACACACACCTAGGATTTATTTTTCCTAATATTTTTCCTATGTTTATTAGTCATCATCCAGTCTCCTATATTTTAGGAATAATATTCCTCTAGGGAGAATATTCTCTTCAGTTCTCACTTCAGTTTGACTAGTTGAGTGGAGTCTAGATGCTACATTGGTTTTGTCACTATGCAACATTAGGATAATCACCAACTAATGTGCATTATCCTTGGTATCATCACCATACTAGCGCATTACCCATGATTCCCTGATATCCTCGTCACTTCACTCTGTTTAGTTAACTGAAGACTGGTAGACTAGTTAACTCAACTATCTGGCAGTTCACTCCTGTAACTTCCTAAGAGACTAGAATAGGTGGCAGTTTACTTATTTAATTGTTGGTGTGTGTCTAGATCACTCTAGACCACCACTATGATGCATTGTCTTCTCCTCTAGTGTGCATTGGTTTATTTATACAAAGTATATCATGTGTGAATTATTCATTACGGTCAATGAGAATGCTTCTAATCTTTTTCTCTTGCTTCTTCTTTCTCAATTTTTCTCTGCAAATGTGTGTGGTATTTTCTAGCTAGATCTATTCTATGGAGGTTCAACACATTTACATTTCATATGTGTAGTGTTGAATCTATGAATCCGGTTGAAGGTTTTCTATGTAAATCTGTTGGATGCCCTCTTGGAAGTTTAGGGCTTGTTGTAGAGTTGATATGATTCAGATCTACTGAAGTTTAGTATTATTTCATGCTTGAGGGATTTTGGTTGAGGTATGTTGCTAAATTTATTGGTACAGATAGAGGTTGTATAACAGTGAGGTTATAGAACATGGTTTGAGGTACAAAATTGCGGTATAGTGTTTGAATTATAAGTGATCAAATCAGGTTGGTTGATGAGTATACAGTGATAGGTTTCTCAGTGATAGATTTGACAGAACAGGTTGTGACAGTGACATATTTAGTTTCTACATTTGGCACTTATATTTCAGGGCGGTTGGATGGGGCAAGGATAGGTAGTTGTAGCCGCCTTCTAGTTGTAGCCAGAGAACATGGGGGTTTGTAGCCTCCTTTTGGTTGTATCCATATAATTGGGGAGTTGGAGCTTCCCTCAAGTTTTAGCCTAAGAAACTAGGGGGTCGGAGCCTCCTTCCAGTTGTAGCTAGAGAATTGGAAGTTGGTTATTCCTTGAATGTAATTCTTGACATATAATAAAAGCATTATGTGGTTTTCTCCCGCATTGTGTTTTAACGTAAATATTGGTGTAATTTGCATTGTGTGGATGTGGTTGTTATTGTTTATTATGAAATGATGAATGTTAATTCTTATGATACAATAAGATATTGATGATGAATAGATGAACATGGTTGAATAAGTAAAATAATATATATTTTGGTTTAAAGGATTAATAATTGGTATAATTTCTCATTACTAATTAACCCCCTCCCCCTCTCATTAATCCAGCATATATATAATATGTCCAAAATGATGTCACATTACAAAGTGTATTCCATAAATCCTCAAAAAGTATCAAATGTACACCATCGAGCTTAATCCCTCAATACATATGGTAGATACAAAAATGGGTTCCCTCGACATGCATAATGTCCAATACTGCTCTAAGCTCTAGGCCTATTGGCCCTAGTATAGTACACTTTGGCATTGGCTAGACGTCGGAATAACTGGATCCATGCCCTAGGTAATCCCACTACATGAGTCTGCATGGATGGTGGTAGATCCTCAATCTCTACCATGGGCACACTACGAGTGAGGGCAATCATGTTCCTCTCTACCCGCCTCAGGATTCTCTCAGCCTTTATTGATGATGGTCCTGCCACTGCTATATATCCTCCTGGATGGATCTTCTCTTGAGTATGGAATTGATTCGGAGGGAATTTCGTTGGCCACATTGGTCCCACATTTTTACATAATAGGTTTTAAGTTAGTACTGTGACATTACCAAAAACATGTTTTCTTTTACATTATAAAATTGAAAAGTTAAAAAGTTAAAAATTAAAAATACGAGTACATACCTATGTCGCCACGTTCTCCACCAGGGGGACTAGGCATGTCTGGGTCCCTCAAGAAATTGATACCCACATATGGGTATTCCTTGATGGCAGGAATCTGGCATTTCCACCAGTTGAAGAACTTATCATCATAGGCCTTGCGTACCCCTCCTCCCTGGAAAGAAATCAAAGAAGCCCATGTACATAGTGCTGGAAAGGACACTATGTGTCCCTGCAAACCTTCCCTTGAGCTCATCCCTAACACTCTTTCAAATAAGAGTTCACATAGAACTATCCCAAATCCAAAGTTTCTCCTCTGTCTCAACTTGCATTATGTCAGCTGAATTTTAATATAATTAAGCATAGTGGTGCTCCAATCAAATATAACCAACTGCAAAAACTGCACTGCACAATGCATCTAGTCTCGAGATGCCTGGTGTAGAGTATCGTATCCTGTCATCCTCCAAATCATATATAATACCACTCTCAAACTCATATTTTCGATCTTTTGTATAGGAACTTGAGACCCCACCTTCTCTATGTCGACCTTACAATACATATCGATATAGTGGGATATTTTATAAGGCCTAGGAGGGAATGTATCGAATTTTACCAACTCACCCCTCCTAGAGAGTCCATTCAAGAAGTATAGGTCTTTAGTGGTTGGTTTTAGTGATTGGCCTTCTATCATAAAGGCCTTTGCATCCAGGTTCCAATACTCTACCAGATGGTTTAGAATTCATGGTTGAGATCTCATAAGGGGACAACAAAATAATTTCCATAATACGCATTATTTCAGTATGGATACCTCCCCTAGGTTGTCCTCGACCATTTGGTCAACCTCTTCATGTTCTCTTTCTCTTCAATGCACATACATCCCGAGTCATCCAAAAAAATTTGGGAGTTAGTGCTTCTCTTTTTTCAAAATTTTTGAGCATGTACATGCCCTTCTTTGGTATCAGTCGCAAACGTATGCTTGTTGAGAGTGTCTCATCCTGTGTACATACACACACCAACTATGGAAAGTGTGCTTACACACACATTCGAGAAAAATTTTGGAGCTCGCGGCCCCCAAATCCATCTAAAACTTTAAATGGATGAATGAAATTGCAAGTAAAGGGAAGGATTACTTACTTGGCCCAAGAATGAGTCGATTTCATCCACCAATGCTCTCCAAATTTCCAATTGAAGCAATAGGGTTTTGGATATTTTTAGGAATTTTAACAGTGCAATGGTAAAAATGACCCTGTTACCTCTATTTATAGACTTTTTGACCATGTTTTGACCTGGATTCGCCTTGATTTCTTTCCTTTTATTGCTCGGTGGATGTTCTAGTTCTTCTTGGTGATCTTTTGGTCCTTTAATCATGTTTTATCCTTTGGATTTGGTTTCCTTTATGGATGGGTAATAATTATACAATCTCGTGACAAAGTTGTGATCTCGCCATTTGCATTTAGGATAGGTCCTCACTACCTTGCATTATGCATTCTATTGACAATTTCCTCTTTTCCATAGGGTCGACCCTAGCGAAGTACGACACAAAAACTTCTATGTTTCTTTAGAAGTGTCATAATTAGTTGGTAGAGCCATTTTTCTCCATGGATGCCTTAGGTAGATCCCTATGTTTTATTTCAGCGTCTATGCTATGAGTTTCCTGTAGGTTTGGGAGTCCTTTTTATCCCCATCATGACTCAGTGGTCCACCTCATTTCTCTTCTTAAGTGATTTTTATGGCTTCAACCCTTGAGACTCCCCAAGAGCATGGTTGGTTTCCTTTTAAGATCATTTTAAACTATGAAAGTGGCATCTAGCGAGATATTATTTATCCTTTTCGGCCTCACTTAGATTACATATGAAAAGGATCCACCTTGGAGTTCTCTTTACACTCTTTTCAGACTCCCTAAAATTGAAAAGATTATCGAGCGATGTTGTTTCCCTTCATGCTCATCAAACTAAAATTTGAAGGAGCATATGTCCGGTGATAGTTTACCCCTTTCTCGGTCTAGATGGCTAATTGACGAAAAAGGTATTCCCTAGGGGCTACGGTTCACTAGGAGAGTTTTCTTAGGTATATGTTTACGCCTTTTTCGAGCCTAAGGAACTAAAATTATGAAAAAGGGCCATTCTCCTTGGTTTTGGTATATCACTTTTTTGGGCCTTGGAGATGATTTGCAAAAAAGGACACCCTTGGATTCTTCTTTGATCCCTTTTCAGACTCCCTAAATAGGAAAATATTTCCAAGTGACCTTGTTTCTTTCAAACTCATTAATAGTTCATGAAAGAACATCTATTTGGCATAAGTTTAACCCATTTTTCAGCCAATAGATTAAATAGGAAAAAGGAATACATCGGGGGATACGTCCCACCGGGAGAGTTTTCTCAGGTATTAGTTTACTCCTTTTTCGGGCCTGGGAAACTAAATTTACAAAAACGGAACTATAGTTCTCCTTGGTATAAGTTTAAACCTTTTCCGGACCTTGAAGACTCAACTTATGAAAAAGGTGCACATCGGGAGATTTGTCTCATCAGGAGAGTATTCCTGAGTAATTGTTTTATCCTTTTTTTGGGATTGGGGATCTAACTGTATGAAAAATAACACTTTGGAGTCTTCCTTTATTATTTTTCAGACTCTCCAAAAATGAAAAACCACAGATCTTACCTTCTTTGGCCTCGTAAAATTTTACATGGAAGGAGTCTCGTTATGTCATTTTGTAATCGCAATGCATGTCTCATATTTACATCTTTGGCCTAATGTTGACTTCATTTTAATAATACTAATCCTTTAGAGAATTCCTTAGGTGCAAGCCTTATAGCATTTTTACCTTTGCAATCTGACACCTTGACCCATGGAGGAATTTTCCTGAATCTCTTTATCTTGCACATGTCTCCTTTCACTAAGCATCAATATGTTCCATGCGCTTGGAACAGGTTTGCTTACTCACGAAACTCGTTCCTCCTTTGTAACGTAGAATTATTTTATTCTTTTTCAAGCTTGTTAAATACGTGAAAAAGAAAAAAAAATCAAATATTCCAAAAAGAGGGGATGGGGAAACATTCTCCTTTGCTGGCAACAATCTATTCACCCTTGGAAAAATCACATCCTTTAGTTTGTTCTACAAGCATTGTGATCTAGTATGGCCTTAGTAAGTTGTTCTTGTTACATAGATTTATGTCCTCCTCCATTTGGTTACTCTTCCAAACATATGGAGAGTTTTTGGTGTCTCATGTGCCGCAGACTTATGTCAATAAAATCCTTCTTAAGTATTTTCATATATCATGATCTTGTCCAAGGGGAAGTCTTGCAACTTGAGTCAGCCATTCTGTGATAATTCTATGGAACTTCATGATTCGGCCATCCCGAGAGTCCTGTTAAGTTCACATTCAGAATCAATGAAGCTATGTGCCTGATGATCAAGGTCTTCCAATTATTTCCATGATGGCTTGTCGAAGACCTCTGAGTAGTGAGTCTTACACTCCTATTATACTCCTACCTGATTTTTGAATATCTTGAATCTATTTCTTGAGTTATTAAGTTATCATCTCCAACCACATGCATTAATGTCTCCTAAAGATTCATATCACATTGTATATCTTCTAATGATTTTGAGTTGTAGATCCGTTGTGTATTATTCACGTCTACACTTTATATGGGTAAACACATTGGTCATGTAGACATGATTACTATATATGACATGGATCTGGATTGTACTTGATTGGCAACCATGTTTAGTTTGTCCTGATCATGGGTATGCCCACCTAAATGATTATTATTATATTGTAGATGACGTGCTCATGGATACTAATTGTAGATGACGTGCTAGGGTTTACTCGACTCCAATTATTTCCCACTTTATTAAATATGTTGTAATGTATTTCAGCCATTAGTTTCTCTTCTAACCTCACACATTAGGGGGCGTCTGTTATAACTCAAAATTCAACTGCTATGCATTTCTGATGTTGGCCTTCTTATTCATACAGCTTCCAACCATTTTTTCTCGAGTTCTTCAAAAAACAAAAATGTATGGCATATGCGCCCCGTTTCATATGCTAAGAGCATACACACACTAGCTGCATGCCTAAAATCTCGCATACATATGCTAGTTACACACCTGAAACATTGTGTACTCTAAAAAATTGCAAAAAAGTATAAATTTCGCGTTTTTCGGTGGAGTTTATCGGATATCTTAGTTTTTGCAACCATTTTAACTCTTGTATCCCTTCTTACAACAAAATAACCATCATTTCTTCATATAAAAAGGGCCCTAGGGGGGGGAATTTAGATATATGAAAGAGAAGCAATAGAACTCTGCCAAAATTTCTACCTTGTATTCCAAGCCTTTTTTGCATTCTGCTATGAGTTTCATCCTCAGAATTACCTTCCATCCATCCTCCTTATAAAATCCTCCTTTTCCATTGTATTGGAATGTTAATTGTGAGGATATAATATTGGGAATAATGCACTTGGAGACAACGTAGAGGAACCCAAGCAAGGTTTGCGGAGCGGCACCAACAAAATTCAGGTTGTAACTTCCAATTTTGTTATTAATAAAAGATAAAACTTCTTTTCCCATATCTTTATGTCTTGATGTTTACATTTATGGATGTTTTTAATGAATACCTAACCCTTTAGATGATCTTGATATTTATGCATATGTTGTCATGGTTTGTTCTGTAACATTGTTTCAAGTCAACTTTGGGAGGACGCCTACAATCTTGGAGCGGAAAACAACTAGAAGGGATTGAAAAAATATGAAGGACTTAAGGTACACATTTAAATATTATTTCTCCTCCCTTAATTATCATAAGGGATTTTTGGATTTGGGTAGAATATAACCTTTTTTGTATTTTAAGGTATCAAGGATTTTCCTAGTCGCTAGACCCAGATTAGGGGTATTTTTCCCCATAGAAATAGGGTGAAGGGATTGGGGATAATAAGGAATCATGAATGGATGTTGAAGGAGAAGATGAATCACATACCCCTATTCTTCGTTCTCCTAGTAAATAAAAAATGACATCCATGGATGATGTCCAAACTTTGGTTAATTCAAATACTAGGTCTAAGAAAAAGGCCTTTTTGGGAAAATAAATTCATGATATTTTTGATAGCCCACCCCCCCCCCAATCACGGAAGAAAAATAGAAATATATAAAGTTGGTAGGAGAGGGGATTCTATTGAAAATTCCTCTAAAACTACTTGTACTCCCCCTAAAAAGGATGTGTTTGTTTTTTTTGTAGGAGGAAGTAAAAATAAGTTAACTTGAGAGGGAGGTGATGGTGGGGATGGAAAGGATATGAAAAAATACAATATTAACGAAGGATAAGTACTTCCCTAATGCCTGAAATAAAAAAATCCCAAAATTTCAATAAAGGGGAGCATGCTGGAACACATAACAAGAATATGAATAAAATGGAAATAGATGATGACTTTGGAAAATTTCCTAATTAGGCCATAATTGAATTAAATAATAACAAGATAGTTGTAGAGATATTATGCTACTAGAATTTCCTACCTTTATAGACAATTCAAATACCTAATACCATGCAAACATTGATATATAAGCTAAAATTATGTAGATTTTTAGAGTAAGAATCAATGGGAGAAAGTTGTTGGAGGAAAAAAACATTGCACTCAACATTAAATAATTAGGGACTACTAGAGGCTTGAGAATGCATGCAACCATTGGGGATATTCTTAAACACTCCATGAATGAAGAACTAGAGTAGAATCTGAGGTTAAAAAAGAGAGTAGATGAGTTGGAAGCCACATTGATTCCATATCCTTTATTTACATAGCCATTTTCCATTTGATTACTTGAAGAGCATATGAAAGAGAGTTTTGAGAATCCCCTAAAGGAAAAGAGGCCTAGGAGTTGTGTAACACACCCGACCCATAAGTACCTTTGTTAAGCCGTAAATAATGGCTCATTACCCCTTAATTGGGGCATATTACATTAATAATGTTATTTTATTTATGTTGTATTTAGTCCATTAGTTGTAATTATACCTCCTAATCTCCTATATATACCAAGGAGACATGTTCATTTGGAATCATCTTGTAATTGTACATTTATGTTGGCATAAGGAGGTTTCCCCCTCAAAGAGGCTTATTATCTGAATTTATCTCTTTTTCAAGGAATTGAGTACTTATTCTGATGTTTTTCTATGCTATATTGATATTTGGTTCTTAACATATGGTTTCAAAGATCAAGGTCTTGTAATTGTACATTTATGTTGGCATAAGGAGGTTTCCCCCTCAAAGAGGATTATTATCTAAATTTATCTCTTTTTCAAGGATTTGAGTACTTATTCTGATGTTTTTCTATGCTATATTGATATTTGGTTCTTAACATATGGTTTCAAAGATCAAGGTCTTTGGGTTTCGCTGATATATCCGAGACACCTTGGAATTTTCACTATAACTTTTTTTCTACAATGTTTCAGAAGGAATGGATTGGATGATATTTATTAGATGGATCAAGGTAAGTTGGGTTAAAGTTTTAGCTCCTGAGGCCTTATACTTTCAGATTTATAGCCTGTGCAAGATAGGGTTCTGGAATCATCCTAAACTGAGTCATTGCATAATTTTCGCTATACAAATTTTTCTGTAAATTTTTGGACCCTTAACTCTAGAGGCTATTCACATAAATTATTAAGGTATGTGTGGTAAAACATTTATCTTTTGGCTCATCTTATATTTGTAGATACACCCTATGGAAGATAGGGTATCTGACTAGTCCTATTGACTAGTCTCAAGAAGGTGTTCTAGGTAAGACAATCATAACATCTTCCTAGAGTATCCAAATTGAGTGATACCGGTTGTATTGGATAGTGGATAGGTTGTAGTATTTCTGGTATGAGTTTCAGAATTTATATCAATTATTTTTTGCAGGGAACGCTATACAAGTGAGATCTCCTAGAAAGGAAAAATTTCAGCAAGTTGTGGGGAATTTCCCATAAATTCGACTTGGCACATCCAATTTTGATCATACCTATGGAATTGCACAAAAGAAATATCAGAGAACTACAAAAAATAAAGTTTCATACCCAAAAGGGCCGAAACTTTGGATATACAACAGAAGAAAGATTGTCTAGCATAACCACCTCAAAATCAAGGTTCAAAAGTGATACTTGGCCAACATTCCACCCAAAAAGGGAACTTCTACACCAAATAAGCCTCTAGAAAGTTCTACTTGGACTCTTGATGAAGGTGAATAAATGCGTAGGGACATAAATGAATTACAAAAGAAGACAGTGAAAAAACATGAACTACAAGGGATGATGGATTCAACTGAAGCTAAATTGGAGGCAATTATGGATACTAAGATGGATGGTTTAAAAAGGGATATCATGGAAGGAATGAAAAATTTCCTAATAGAGAGGACACCTGAAAGTGAAAATATGTCCCATGAAATTTATGATGAGGACACAAGGAAGATGAATCAAGAATGGAGAAACTCCAACTTTGGGTTGAGGACCAACCACGTTCCTAAGATCGATATGAGGAAGTTTTATGGCAAGGACCCAATCACATGGATACTTCATATGGAACAATTCTTTGATCTACATAATGTGCCACATACACAAAAGGTATGAATTTCTTGTTTATATTTAGAACCCAATCAATTTGTATGGTATCGATGGATTTGTTCTCGCAAATCACTCGTCACTTGGACAATTTTCATGGAAGAAATGATAGCACACTATGAGGATACAAGGAGAAATACCTTTTTTAGCCAATTGATAACTCTCAAGCAAAAGGGTTCAGTTACAGAGCACATTGAGAACTTCAAAAGATTGAATATAAAGGTAATAGATATTCCAGATGAGCACTTGATTGATGTATTCATAGGAACTTTAAAGGATAACATTCAACATGAGGTTCACCTTTGGGAACCCAAATCATTGGAGAATGCATTTAGGGTGGCAAGAAAT
>ML778107.1:144784-156822 GCA_009831015.1 Picea engelmannii | reverse complement strand
CAAAATTATTGAAAAAGGGGCATCAAGGTGTTATTGCACAACTATGCTCACTAGATGTTCAAACATCTAAGCCATCTATTCCTCTAGATATCCAAGGGATCATTGATAAGCATTCCAAATTATTTGAAGATATTCCCAAAGATCTTCCACGCACTCGAAATCATGATCATGATATTCACCTAATTCCTAGGAGTGTTCCTCCTAACATCAGACCATACAGATATCCTTATGCCTAGAAGAGTGAAATTGAGTGCATGGTTAAAGAAATGTTAGAGGCTGGCATTATTATACCTAGCCAAAGTTCTTACATTTTACCGGTGGTAATGGTATTCAAGAAATATGGCTCATGGTGTATTTGTATAGATTATAGAGAGATCAACAAGATCACTATTAAATATAATTTTACTATTCCCGTCATTGATGAATTGTTAGATGAACTACATGGAGAAATCTATTTCACAAAGTTGGATTTCCATTCAGGGTATCACCAAATTAGAATGAAGGAAGAAGATATCCCAAAAACAACATTATGAACTCATGAAGGCCATTATGAATTTTTGGTCATGCCTTTTGGCCTTACAAATGCACCTTCCACATTCCAAGGGTTGATGAATTCCATTTTCAATCCCTTCCTTCGAAAAAAATTTATAGTATTTTTTGATGATATACTAATCTATAGAAAGTCTTGGGAGGATCATGTGTGACATGTTGACAAGGTGCTCAAACTACTAAACGAGCAACAACTATATGCCAAACCATTCAAATTTTTCTTTGGAGTGAAGGAGGTAGAGTATTTGGGTCATATTGTATCTCATGAATTTGTCAAGGTAGACCCTAACAAGATTAAGCCCATGATGGACTGGCCGATTCCCAAAATATTGAATAATCTTAGAGGATTTTGGGTTTGACAGGTTACTACTGCAAGTTTGTTCGACACTATGGAAGAATAGCAACACCTTTAATGACACTAACTAAGAAGGATGCATTTTCATGGACTCCAGAGGCAACTAAATATTTTGAACAACTTAAAAAGGTGATGTGAAAATCTCTTGTCTTGACCACTCCAGACTTCACAAAAACCTTTATTATGGAATGTGATGCCTCGAGAAATGGAATTGGTGTTGTCCTAATGCAAGAAGGAAGGCCCCTAGCTTTTGAAAGTCAACAAATAAAGGGAAAGGACTTACACAAACCCATTTATGAGAAGGAAATGATGGAAATACTACTTGCATTGAAGAAATGGCATGCTTACCTAATAGGTAGGCACTTCAAGGTCAAAACAGATCATGGTGGTCTTAAATACTTCTTGGAACAAAGACTATCTTTAGAAGAACAACAAAAATGGGTAACCAAGATATCGGGTTATGATTTTGAAATCATCTATAAAAAAGGGAAGAAAAATGTTGTGGCAGATGCACTCTCAAGAAAGGATGAAGATGTTGAGGCCTTTCTCTGTGCTATCTCGATAATCCAACCTGATTGGATAATAGAAGAAAGGGATGAATGGAAGAATGATGAAAAATTGTGGACTCTCATTCAAAGATTGTAGCAGGATTCCAGTGCATCAGATACATTTACATGGAAAAATGATTCACTATGATACAAAGACCACTTATATTGATGTAATAACTCCCAACTCAAACAAAAGGTACTATTGGAATTGCACACCTCTCCAGTAGGAGGGCACTTGGGATTTTTGAAAACCTACCATAGGGTCAAGAAGGAATTTTTTGGGGATGGCCTTAAAACTGATGTTCAAAGGTTTGTGGCAGAATGTTTGGTTTTCCAACAAAATAAGGTGGAAACAATTAAGACCCTAGGTCTTTTACAACCATTAGCCATCCCAAGTCAATGCTGGGAGGAGGTTTCCATAGATTTCATCATAGTGTTACCGAAGTCTGAAGGAAAGAGTGTCATCATGGTGATTGTTGATAGACTGACCAAGTACGAACACTTTTGTGCACTCTCTCATCCCTTCAAAGCCAATACAGTTGCCACCGCATTCATGGAGACAGTTCAAAATCTACATGGCAGCCCAAAGATTATTGTAAGTGACAGAGATCCCATCTTCACTGGACATTTTTGGACAAAATTATTTTCTTGTTTGGGTACTCAATTGGATCATAGCTCATCCTATCATCCTCAATCTGATGGGAAAATCGATATAGTGAACAAATGTATGGAAGGCTACCTTCGTTTCTTTGTCTCTGATAAAAAAACACAATGGTTCAAATGGTTACCCTTGGAAGAATGGTGGTATAACACTTCCTTTCATACTGCAACAAAAATGACACCATTCATGGAACTCTATGGATACCACCCTCCTTCCATCACTTCTTCTCCAAAAGAAAAATCTAAGGTTCAAGCAGTGGAAGATCACATTGAGAATCAACAACAAGTTCTCCAAATATTAAAGGACAACTTAACCATGGCACAAAATCGCATGAAACAACAAGCAGATCAACATGATAGTGAAATAAGTTTTGAAGTAGGAGATTGGGTGTTTTTAAGACTACATCCATACAAACAGATGTCCCTCAAGAAAGCTAGGAAGGATAATAAATTATTACCAAAGTACTATGGCCCTTATAAGGTGTTGCAAAAGATTGGTACTATGGCATACAAATTGGAGTTGCTTCCATCTTCACGAGTACACCTATTTTTCCATGTTTCATGCTTAAATAAGGTTATAGGTGATAAGATCCCAATTCAAACTATATTGCCAAAACTTGACGAGGAAGGAAAAATCATATTGGATCCTGAAGCCATCACTGACACAACAATTCACCAGCTGAGGAATAGATCCATTTCAGAGTATCTCATTAAATGGAGGAAACTACCGACTGAAGATTCTGCTTGGGAAGATGAATATTTTATACAGAAGCATACTGAGTTACTCAAGCGTTACGGACAACACTTTTCTCAAGGGGAGGGGCATGTTAAGCCCTAAATAATGGCTCATTACCCCTTATTTATGTCATCTTTAGTCCATTAGTTGTAATTATACCTCCTAGTCTCCTATATACACCAAGGAGACATTTTCATTTGGAATTATCTTGTAACTATATAGTTATGTGGGCATAAGGAGGTTTCCCCCTCAAAGAGGCTTATTATCTGAATTTCTCTTTTTTTCAAGGCGTTGAGTACTTATTCTGAGGTTTTTCTATGCTATATTGATATTTGGTTCTTAACACCCTTTTTATGGGCGGGGCATCAAAATTTATCTTACTTTAGTCATCTCGATTCATCTCTCTGAGATATCCATTCTCTTCTACTCAAGTGTATCTCTCTAACGACTACCAGCAGACTCAAAATCGACCTCTCGATCGCAATTTATGCCCTCCTAAAGTTCTTCAGGAGTTATTATACATGTTCCACATGGTTCCCACGTGACTCCACCTCATTCATATTGTCCCCAAGTTCATGATTCCATAGGGAAGGCTCATCCACCGTCCAAACCAACAGTTAGGATTAATCCTCTTGTAATACAAAAGCTAGAGGAGAATTCATCATTTGGCACTTCAGCACTGAACATCCCTTTTCTTTTTTTCACGCATGTCCTCCAGAGTCATTAATTCTGAGAGGATCCTGAAATATCGCCATGTGGATATAGACTTCGGGTCCTTCAAATCACCCTCAAAACTATAATTCCAAACCTACGGAATCCCGAAGTCCCAGACTTCTGAAGGGTCCACTCTCATATAGGGTGACGTACTAAATGCGATGACATTAAAGGTGGATCTCGAATACTCCTCCAGACACATGGACCAAATAGGTAATTTCCAGAGATGACCTGCGGCAAGGCAGAGAGGACACGTGGCCCCTACAATGGGTGACACATGTCACATATTAATGGGCACATAGGGTCAGTGAAATGTCTAGATCCAGGTGACATGTGGCATGTCAAACGTGGGTCCATGTCACCCTGGATGACATCTACATACCACATTTCCCTAGACTGATCGCCTTCCAAGTCCTTTGATATTACGGTCACAGTGTGTCCACATAACCCCTAGATCTATGGTCTTTGTTACTTCGTAACTTCAATTTTTGGGGGATTCATGGTGTGACTCCCTCCTTGCTCCAGGAGTGGTCAATGTCGGGATAAAATTGGCCTAAATCCAATGGCCAAGGAATATTCCCGAAGGATCCCTAGATCTATAGTTCTCGTTATTTCATAGCTCTGGCCTTTGGGGATTTCAACTCCATGGCCGCTCCACTCTCCCGAAGTAGGAATTTGTGGAAGTATTGTACATGGTTCCCTCCTCTGGGGGATCATATGATTAAAAGGGGTTCTTAACGAACTCCCAATATCCATGGATCTCATCACTTCATAAATTCGACATTCGGGGATTTTGATGATATAACCTTACTTCTCTCGCGAAGTGGGACTTCGCCGAAGTTACCTCGACATGGATCCAATGGCCAAGGGGGCTCCCGAATACCCTCAAATCGATGGTTCTCATTACTTCACGATAATCAAATGGATCAAGGTTTAACGGTGGGGAAATTATGTCTGCCATGGTTAGGGAAACTGCCAGGTGTTGGTCAACCTTATCGGTAAGCGTATCTATTAGTTTCCTTCAACCTATATACAAATTATAAGGTTGAAGTACCCCAGAGTTTCGAACTCCTGGAGTTTCAAAGCCAGAAATACTTAACTCCTTTCGGACCTAGTATATATTTCCTAGACCTTGGTCACATGGGTCCTCTGGAATCTCTTGTGGGCTACGCGCTAATTCCTTTAGTTGTATATGGGTTAAGGAAATGGGCACGATCCCTTTGTCATACGGTGAAGAGACTGAAGGAGGTACCCTCCTTCGATCGGGTTTGAACTTAGTATTCCCATGACTATAGATTCAAGAGATCTAAAAGTCTTAAACATTTCTATAAATCCTACCCCGAACCTCTTGTAGGCTTACATCTCACGACTCTTTAACTACTAAACTGAGGCAACCAGATGACCATTAAAAAGCATGAGTTCACAGGGATATAATACATACATATACCTTATTCATTCAATAAAAAAATAATTTATAGACAGAGAAATATATGTATTCAACCATCATTTCCATTTCAATACATAGAGTATGAAGATACTTATCAGAAAACTAGAGTTCATGAAGTGACTGTTGAAAGAGGTGCATGTTTCCACCCAACCATAGGCACAACCACTCCTGACAGATTTACCGCTAGCCACCCCTGAGATAGACCATGATTCTCTGAGAGAGTCTCTTTCTTCTTGCTCAAAAATAGTCAGGGACGAAGGTTACTCTCCTCCTCCCATGAGATCCTTGCAACGGGTTTTCTCTTTACCAAGAAAAGAGGTATGTCCGAGTACTTCCATAGGAACTCGTCAATATCATTTATCATATTGTAAAAAAAGCCTTTCCAACAACTTCTTATGCCCAGAACAAGCTTATTTCCCAGTTCTTCATCGAACTAGAGAGTTGTAACCACTCTTTTTTTCTTCTCGATATTTCTCTTTCGACTCTTCTCTCTTCACAAATATTCTTTCTCTCATGTGTTTCCTCGCCTCTTCCCATGAATTACCACTTTTCTTGCCTTCCTCGACAAGTTTTCATGGGTCTGAATCCCCAGCTCGTGGTTAGGTCCGGAAGTCTTGTAGATGGGTACTCTGCCCCATCTCCTCATTAACTCTTGAGGAGTACTCTTCCATCTACCACTCTAATTGGTAATTCATTTCCGAGTTGGAGAAATGTTATGGGTCTGAGCCATTAGTTATATAAAGGTACTGGTTTGGTGGGGGTCATATCAACCATTTTTGGTTTCCCTCATTTTCTCTCTCATAGCACCCATGGTCTATCTTGGAAAACCCCCCCTTTCAACAGTTATGAAACACTTATCCATTTTCTATTAATAACAGAAAATACATACATTGACCTTTAATACAAATGTTCATCAAATCAAACATTCATGCATATCTAGTCTGCAATAGTCTCTTGGCCAGTTATAGTTATATTTACAAACTGGGGGAAACAGGGGTATCACAATCCCCTCACCCTTAAAGGAATATCGTACTTGAATTTCTATCTGTCGATGTGCTCTGTATGTACCGAAGTAAACAAAAATGGATATGCATGTTTCATGGAATCCTCATTTTCCCATGTAGCCTCATTTGGGCCAAAGTGTTTCCACTGCACCTTGACCTATGCAATGGTTTTGTTCCTGAGTGGGGTATCCTTCCTGTCTATTATGCATTGAGGTTCTAGCAGGAATTCTCCCTTTGGTTCCACCTGAATCATAGACCAGTCAATAATATGATTAGAATCATGTTCATATTTATTTAATAACGAAACATGGAAAATATTATGTGTCTTCACTATGGGAGGAAGTGCTAGCCTATAGGCTACATGTCCCACTCTATCCAAAAATTTAAAAGTTCCATAATACCGAGGTGTCAAATTGGCACAAGATCCCATTCACAAGGAGCTTCTCCTGGGTCTAACTTTGAGATACACATGATCCCCTGTTTTGAACTCTCTAGGAGTCCTCTTTCTGTCTGCATAGCTTTTCTGTCTACCCTGCGCTATTTTCATATTATGTTTTATCTAAATTAATTTTTGTTCCATTTCTTTCAACATGTCTGGTCCGATTGTAATTCTATCTACTGGATTATTATAGCTGATTGGAATCTTTCACTATCTACCATAGAGGGATTCAAAAGGAATCATTTTCAATGACTCTTGATAGCCATTGTTGTAGGAAAACTCTACCAGTGGTAGGTAGTCTTCCCACTTCTTAGGCTGATGCATTACATGCATACTTAACATTTCCTCTAATACTTGCTTTACCCTCTCTATTTGATCATTGATATGAGGGTGATAGGTTGTGATAAACAACAATTTAGTCTCAAAACCAGCCATTAAAGATTTCCAAAATATCGAAGTAAATTTCTTATCTCTGTCAGATATGATCTCCTTACGCATGTCGTGCAATCAAAATATTTCTTTCATGAAGATACTATAAATATTTATTTCCTTTCAAGTTGACTTGATGGGAACAAAGTGAGAAACCTTGCTCAATTTGTCCACCACTACTATGATGGCATCATTCTGCTTGACTGATTTTGGTAATCCGATGATGAAATCCATGGAGATGGTTTCCCATTTCCATTCTGGAATTGGTAGGGGCTGCAACAACCCTGCTGGATGTCATTGTTCTACCTTAACCTATTGACATTCTAGACATTTATCCAAGTAATCAACTATGTTCTTATTCAGTCTGAGCCAATAAAACAGTTTCCAAGTGGTCGTAATCATTTTCTGATAACCAGGATGAACAGTATATGGTATTTTGTGTAGTTCATCAATCATGAACCTCTTCAAGTCATCACAATTCAGGATATACCACTTACCTTTGTAAGTTAGTAGGCCATCATTCAACATTTGATAACCTCCGTACTTCATCTTTATGGGCTCTTGTTCTAAGTACGATTTTACAGTCTCGAAGCATGCATCGGTTTATTTTTCACTCTTGACTCTCTCCCTGAAATCTATTTCATGGGTGCTTACCGCTGCCAGGTGAATCATTTTAACACTTCTTCTAAGGGCATCAACCACCCTATTTTCTTTTCCTTTGATATGTTTGATTTCAAAATCAAACTCACTAAGGAGAGCCATCCATCTAGTTTGTCTAGCATTAAGTTTTGGTTGATCAAACAAGTACCTCAACCCACAATGGTATGTTCTAAGAACAAATATTCTACCCAGTAGGTAATTCCTCCACATTTTATATCATTCACTATGGCAGCCAATTCTAGATCATGGGTCACATAATCGATTTCATGCTCATTCAATTTTTTGGATTCGTAGCAAATTACATGTTCTTCTTGCTTAAGGACTCCTCTGAGTCCTTCCTTGCGGGAATTTTTACACACAAAGAAGTCCTTGTTTGGTTTTGTAATCTTCATCTTAGGTGCCTTTGTGAGAAGATATTTCAGCTCTTGGAATCTCTCTTCACAATATTATGTCCAAATGAATTTAACTCCCCTTTTCTGAAGGCAAGTGAATGGGAAACCAATCTTGGAAAATCCTTTTATGAACCTACTATAGTATACTGCTAGGCCCATAAAGGTTATGATATCAGATACATACTTTGGGGTAGGCCGGTCCATAATGGCTTTGATATTTTCATGATCAACTTCCACCCCTTCTTCATAAATAACATGGCCTAAGTAATGGACTTGTTTCTGGAAAAAGTCACACTTACTAAAATTAGCATAGAGATGATTTTTTCTTAGTACTTGAAGCAATAACTTGAGATGTTCGTCATGATCTTCCCTATTATTAGAATAGATTAGTATATCATCAATGAAAACCAATACAAATCTGCCTAAGAATTTATTGAGTACATTATTCATTAAGCACATAAAAGTGGTTAGTACATTGGTCAACCCAAATGGCACCACCACAAATTCATAGTGACCATATCTTGTCTTAAACATTGTTTTGTGCATGTCTTCATCCTTAATTCAGACCTAATGGTATCCAGACCTCAAGTCAATATTGGAGAAAATTATAGCACCCCTTAATTGGTCAAACAAGTCATCGATCCTTGGTAAGGGATACTTATTCTTTATGGTTGTCTTATTGAGTTTCCTATAGTCTATGCACAACCTAAGTGTGCCATCCTTATTTTTCACAAAAACGGTTGGTGCTCCCCATGGAGACACACTAGGTCTAATGTATCATTTTCCCATCATTTCCTTTAGTTGTAGTTCGAGCTCAACTAGCTCTAGTGTGCTCATTCTATAGGGTGTTCTAGAAACTGGCACCTCTCCTGGTGAAATTTCTATTGAAAAGTAAATATATCTTCTTGTAGGTAGACCTAGTACCTCTTCTGGGAATACATATTTATACTCTCTCAATATGCGATGGTCCTCTAGGCTTGGTTTTTCATCCTGAACAGAGTCCAACACATGAATTGCATACAAAGGACATATTTTTTTGCAATACTTCTTCACTTGAAGTGTTGATATTTGTGTCACTGAGACAAGATTTTGAATCCCTTGTAGGGTTACCTTTCTCCCTTCTTCATTTTCACACTCCAAAGTTGTGTTGTAACAGTCCAACTTGGTTTTATGGGAAACCAACTAGTCCATTCCAATCAACAGTTCATAAGATCCTAAAGGAAGTATGTTTAGGTTATCTTGGGTGGGTGATCAATTCATAATGAATTGGCATGCGGGTATGACCTCTATTAATTTTCATTTGGTTCTAGTGGCTAGTTGTACCAGCCATGATTTAACATGTTTAACTTGTTGCAATTTACATTTCTCAATAGTTTGAGGGGAAACATAATTGAAATTAGAACTAGGGTCAATTAAAATGCAAACTAGATGTTTGGAAATCATACCTTCCATCTCCACCATTGAAGCTTGTTGGTCGGCTTGTTTATTACCAAAGGCTACATAAATATGTGGCATTCTCCTAGCCACATAATTGACTGTGGTAGTCTCTTGGATGTTGTAGACCCTCCTACTATTTTATTTCCTATATGGACAGTCTCTCAACAGATGTTCTTCTCCACAACCCCAACATTTCAAGGGTTCTCTCTTTGTGTTATCAGTCTTACTTAGTGTTTCTCCGAAGGTTTTGTTTCCACTCTGAGAGGGGAAATTTTGCTAGTATAAACTTTTAGTATGAAGACTCATCTTAGAATGTTTCCCATAGCTCATAAATCGTGAGGGCTTAAACCCATTTTTCTTGAATCTCGATCTACTCTTCTTCTTCCCGTCCTCATGAGGTTTTTTTTGTTCTTGAAATACTCATAACAATAGCCTTCCTTCTGGATAGTGTCTTATAAGGTCTTTGGATCATCAAATTCAATCCTGTCTTGGAAGGATAGAGGCAGTCCACTAATAAATCGTTGCATATTTACCTTTTCATGTTTGATGTAGGGCAGATACCTTATCAACTCAAGGAATTTATTGATATATTACTCTATGGTGAACTATCCCAACTTGAGTTCATAGAACTCCTTGGTATTCCCATCAAAGTATTTCTCTGACAGATACTTCTTTTTGAAGTATTTCTCAAAAAATTTCCAAGACAAGTCCTTCTCATGGATTCCTTTTACATTCTGAAGGTCTTCCCACCAAATGGAGACCTTTTCATTTAGGTTAAAAATGGTTATTCGAACCTTCAAATTTTCAGAGTAGTCATGGAATCTTAAGTAATTCTTCAAACCAAGCAACCAAAATTCTACTTCTTCCCCCTTCTTAATTTATCCATCGAAAGTGGGTGGTTTGGATTTCTTGAACTCTTTTGGGTCATGACTCTTGGAATGTTTCCTCTTCTTTATTTTCATCTGGGAATGAAAACTAGATTTTCTACTAAAGGATTTCTTGGAGTTGTCAGTTTCCTCACTGGAGAATTCTTCCGACGAGTGTATCTTAGCTCCATGTTGGGCCTTCTTTGAGGTGCTCCTCCTTGTGTGGCCACTTTCAGGGACATTCTTTCGTATCTCATGTGGACTCTGGATTTTCTTCATATGATGTTTGTCCACATGACTGGTTTTTGGTCCATGCTTCAACTTCCTTTGTATATTTGTTAAGCTTTGCAAGAGGACTACATTAATTTTAGTTTTATTTTCCTGCTCTTTTATTAACCTTTCATTGTTATCCTTACAACTCTGTAATTCTTCCATGAGGCTTCTTACATCTTCATCCATATCTAGAGGGGTTTCCACCACCCTCCTTTCATCATATTCTTCCTCTCTATTGTGAGAACTTTCCCCCAATTCATGGCGTGTCACCATCCTTTATGATGTAGTGTTCCTACGGTCTACTGACTACTTGAGTGTTGATAAAACATTTTCTGTTAGTTAAGGGTCTATTATTTCATGAACAACACACAGTTCATATTTTCCAAATACACACAACAATAGAAAATTCCATTCATTTATTCAGTAGAGGTTTAACTAAGCATTTTAGGAAAGGGGTAAGATATGGTGTAACCCCTAAACGTTATTTAAATAATATTTTCTTTAATAATATTTTTAAGTGACTCGTTCATGATCCCAAGAGGGCCAAGTGATGTAACCATGCTCTGATACAAATTTGTAACACACTCGACCCCCAAGTACCCTTTTTAGGGGTGGGGCATCAAAATTTTGGTTACTTTAGTTGTAATATCCCAAGGCCTAGCCTCGGTTTAATTATGAATGTAACATGTTTTGTAGTCTGGTGAGCCAAGTAATTATAAGTCGGTAGGATTATGTGTTTATTAGGCTAGAGAGCCTATATGTTAAAGGCCAGGAACCTGTTTTGTACATGTAAATATTCATATTATTAATATAACAACATTGTTGCGTGTAGACCGGCCACGAAGAAAGATTTATGGGGGACTAAAATCCACTAGAATGAGTAAGGGAAGGGGGTTGAGAGGCTAGGAGAAAGGGGCTAATATTCAGGGCTTAACCCAAGGGAATATTATAATGTATTTCTTGAAAATAATAAAGTTGAGAAATAAACCCAGATATCCTAAGTTCCTTTGGGAAAAGGGAACGAAATCCAAGTGGAGAGGAACACGTTTCATGAGAGCCATGTGTTATCCCAGGAACATGAAAATATAAGTGGGAATTTTTACTGTGTTTGGATTCCTTCTTCCATTTTTCACCAGCGCACCCAGCAAGCACATGGGAACCCTGGAATGTCATTGTTGAAATTCTCCAACCACTTGAACCTCTACAACAAGCCTGAATTGATACCCTTGCTGCACTTGTACCCTGTGGGTTTCCTGCGTATTTTTCCATCATTACCGTTCCCACGTCCATTTTTTGTGGTTTCCATCACTATGCTTGTGTTTTGAGGAGCAGGAGTGAAGAAGTAGGTTGTCGGGCCCGTGGATAGAAGAGGTAGGTTGTTAGGCCCAGGGATGATTTTAGGGGCTAAATTTCGCTCATGGGCTAATTTTCCATGGTTTTTCCAAAAATGAGATTCATTATTTTAAAAATGATTCGCCCAAATTCTATAGGATAAAATTATTTTACCTTAAAAATCGCCAAAATTTTAT
>ML778107.1:103679-119508 GCA_009831015.1 Picea engelmannii | reverse complement strand
TAGCTCCGTTGTGTATTATTCACGGCTACTCTTTATAGTTATTTGACATGGATCTACAGTGTATTTGATTGGTAGCCATGGTTCTATTTTATCCCGAGCATGGGTATGCCCACCTCGGTGAGACATTTGTTATTTTGCAGACGGCACCTCCTTATTTCTGATTCTTGGGCTCACTCATTTAGCATATCAGTACAGATTGGTAAAATATTGGTAATGTATTTCGGCCATCCGATGCTCTTCTGACCTCACACATTAGGGGGCATCTGTTATAACCCTAAATTGCACCACACATGCTTACCTGGCATCAAGCCAACTCATATCCCTTCTTTTCCAAAAATCTATTGAACAACTCTTCTAAAAACTCCATTTTTAAAAGTAAACACTAGCAGGCCCACTACAGCCCATGTGTAAACGCTAGCAGGCCCACTACAACCCACATGTATCTAAAATAAAACGCTAGCAGGCCCACTACAGCCCGCATTTACCTTCAGAATCATGAAAAATAGGAAAGTTGCCAACGGGACAAAAAGCTATGGGTCAGTTAACTAAAACTCCCGTCCATGCATGGCCGAGAGTTCGTCCAAAACCCTACCTCCTTCTAGCCTATAAAAGAAGGGGTAGGGGTACCATTTGGAAGAGGAAAAATATAGCAAAGAAACTCCGCCCAATTGCCGAATCCATTTGTCCCAACCCTTTAGCCTTTTCTCAAGCCTAAGAAGAATTCAAGCAAAGCAGTTGGAGGACAAAGAAGAGGAGGAGCCCAGGATCAGGATCAAGGAACGGTGGCCGGTCTCAACGTTGATTGTAAGTTGATTCATCTTGAAAATAATAAAGAATACTTTTCCCGTCCCAATGCATGAGTTACACATGATTTATTCGATTTATTCTTAATCTCTAACCCTCAAGTAGAAAAATAGCATGCATGCGTAGTGTTTTGTCTTGATAGCAGGATTGTCTTTGGAAGGAGCAGCGTAAGCAAGCGGACAAAAGCGCAACTGAGGATCTACACCAAACATCAGTAAAAAGGTTAGTAGGTCCTTTCCATGCTTGTATGTGAAAAAAGGGTTTTGAGTTTTGGGGTGGTAGGTTAAAGGTGATTTCTTTAAGGTCATGATCTGCATGCAAGTCTAACCCTAGCTTGCTAGTCCGTAGGGTATTATTTCCCAACAACATCAAGGCTCCCAGTTGTAAAGATTTAACAAAGCACTGTTATCTCCGGTTATGTATGAACTCTTGAGACTTCTTGCCTTATGAATATCAGTTTCTTTCATGTCTTTGTTCAAACTGTGTTAGAGAAGCTCGAAATTGGAGAATCCAGTCGAGTTGAAGTTGTTATAGGATGATGTAGAATTTGATCACTGTGACAATCGCATTGTCTCTAATCGGTCCTTGTGATTTTCCAAACGCTGAACGACTTGGAATTGGAGAATCCAGTCAAGTCCCTTTTTCAGTATCTTGAAGCCCTAAACCCAAGGATCTCGCATTCGGGGATTTTCTTCCACAAATTGTTGAAAGCCTGTTGCCCGAAGTAGTTTGTTCACTCTTCTTATCAAGTCTTCCACCTGTTCACCCTTTAATCAACCCACTGATTGAAGTTAGATCAAGACCTCCTTTGTTTCTTACATGCCGGACCCAGTCTCCGAGTTAGAGTGACATATCCCTGAGTCTCTGTCCATTTGATCACCCATTAAAACCACTGTGACATAAAACTGATGGGTGTCGGGCTCTGCTTCTGCTAGCGATCCAGGAGTGACTTTCGTCGCTAACATTTCTGGCGCCGTTGCCGGGGACGAAGTTGAAGATTTTCCCTGGGCAGAACGACATTGAGCGTCTGGTTCTGAAGGTGCATCAGACATCAGAGCCCTTAAATATTACTACTGTGCACCTGGTGACTCCACTGTGGTGACTCCATTGTTTCCACATCATTGTTTCAGCTGTGACTACTGTTAGCACACCTGAAAGATGACCCTAAGGAGTTTTCTCGAGAAGGTTTCAGTAGCTGCTTTCTTAGTCTGAGAAGATTTGTGGGGTAACGACAATGTTAAAGATCTGGCCTTTGATGGTGAACAAGGACCAGACACGATTGAAGTTGCGCATCTTTCACCTGGTGAATCCATGATTCGAGGATCGATTGGCGACTCCACTGGTTCGATATGGAGAAAATTCTGGCTCAAAGGTTTGCTTTCTGTGACTTTTCTCAGATAGTTGGTTTTCCTAATACACTTCCTGATAGGGACCAATGGGAAGATTTCCTCCCTAAATTTCATGCTTCAGATTGGGAAGAACCAGTTGAGCATTTACTGGACTTCCATGAGGCTATCCATTGACACAATATCATGCATGAGGATGTCTAGATTAATCTCTTCAGGTATTCATTGAAGGGAGCTTCTCTTGAATGGTGTCGGTCTCTTCCCGCCGCAAGCATCCGCTCTTTAGCAGGTTTTCATACAGCTTTCAATTCATTTTGCAAAGACTACTATCCAGTTGTCCGCTTGTTTGAAAACTGTTGTGAAGAGTTTTCTTTGCTTCATGAAGCCTTTGTTGGCCCTGAAGACCATGTCCATGATGAAGCCCTTACTGTGGAAGAAAGCATCTGCTGTGAAAATATAGAGGTGTTGGACGATATTAATTGTGTTAGCCCCATAACGGAAGCATCTGACATCATATCATATGCATCTGTTCTTTTAGATCTTCATGAAGATCAACACACCTCTTTTGGGGATTATGAGTTTGCAGAGAAGATGTGGTTCATGATAGATGGCTCACCTGAGTATCGGGTTGAAGCATATGTTCCTAGTAGCTCTGCTCATGATGACGAAGACCCTCTCTTTTTAAAAGAGGGGTTAGTTGTGGAAGAGGATTCTTCTCTTTTCCCCCAGGGGGTTTCTCACGATATATGTTTACCTGGGATTAAAGAGAAAAATATTATGTGTGAGCATCCAGAACCAGTAGGTCCCACTATCCCTAAAACGGAAATTTTTGACGGGATCACTGTTCTGGAGGAGGTTCATATCAATGAAGGACAACCCCTTTTTGATATATATTATAGTGATGATGAGAAACAACCTTATCCTACTTTTGATCACTATAGAGATACTGAAGAGACAGTCAACAAACACAACCACCCCATGGTCCCTAATTATGATGAATACGAATCGGACCTGGGGGAGACCGAACCAGAGGAGAAGTCGAAGATGTAGTTTACAGACTGCGCAGAGCCAGTCAGCGAGCAACCACCGCCTGAGATCAATCAACCTACGTCAGTTTTCCACTCATTTGTGCTTACCGTAGATATTCAACCACACATCCATAGCTATGTAGCAGAGGAGGTTGCCTGCCACCAATTTTCTGGAGTTTGCCACTGGTCCTATGAGCCTATGAAAGAATACATGGAGTTGTATTTCCTTCATAAATTGGAGCCGCCCTATTTCATCTCAACTTCAGCCTGTAAGGAGGAGTTGGAGAGTATATCCGTTCTACTTTCACGGTTACACTATCTGCTGGTGATCATCGACATAAGGAAGGAGCTTCTATCCAAGAAGCTGCTTGAATGGCTATGGTGGAAGTTCTCTTTCACCTAGCCCATGTAAAATATTTTATTAGCATTATGACTGTATATAAATAAGCTCCTTTGGGCATGTAGCTTTATTTTGGTAGTTTTATTTTTCGGCCTGTATTTTCAGCAGTGGGATGTTTTGAGCATGACTCCATAACCCAACAGCAAGGCACTGAAGCGGCGGAATGAGTCCTTAGAGCATCATAGGTACGACTCTATCCCCCATGGAGCCAAATGTTAGCGATATTTCTTGTAGCGGGGGGTAAAATGCGAAGGAATGGATAAAAAACCCGCTTATCCTAAGTTCGGGGCGCAAATGCATCTGTTGTTAAGCAGCAAGCAGATCTGGATGGAAGGATTTTGCGCGCTCAGATCAACAGTGCGCATCTGATTCTGGACCCCCCGCCGTCTCTCTACCTTTAAGCAGAGGGCGGGGTCCGGAATAAAGGGCGCATCTCTTCAACGGTCTTGATCGGAGCGCCCAGATCAATGGCGCTCAAGGCAATTCTGGACCCCCCCTACCTTTCTACCTTTAAGTAGAGGGGGGGGGGTATGGAATCAGGCGCGCAGCTTCCCAATGGCCGAGATCTAACCACCCAGATCAACAACGCTCGCGTCATCCCATCCTTCTTAGCTGCTCTATTTTTAACCAACGTGGGCCCTTCCCCCCGTTATGTCATCCTCCTGAGCCGCCTCTCCCCTATTGCCATGTGTCCCCCTCCTCTCCACGTCAGCCTCCTTTAAAGTGTGCCCATTGTATCTCATCACCTGCCCCCTCCGCTTATTGCTTTCCGCCATGTATCTTCCCCTGTCACCTCTCTCACACCTCATCACTCCTCGGTTTTGGCACCACCACTCCCATTATGCACCCCATCCTTTGCACTGGCCTCCACGCCTATCCATCAGGTCGTTCAGCTGATCCAGGTGGCAGTGCAGAGGGTCTTCCATGTCGCAGAAGTGCCGAGTTGGCCAGGCCATCCTCAATCCCAATGAAGCAGTTATTAAAGTAGTTGGTGGTGGTTAGACATCGCCTCCGCCATAATGAGAAAGTTCGGCGACGAATTAAAGGCACGTTGATTCGCCCACAAAACTGTTAGGAGTTCGATTACGTCTATCATAGTTGCACGACCATTCAGAGACAACAGCCGTAGATTTTCAGAAGCCATGCAGATGCAATGTGTTTAATGCAGCATCTCGATTTTGTTGTGGTTGTTTTCTTGAGTGTATGAAGGCGTTTTCGCCATTTTGGTATCGATCGATGGTTGAGAAAGGCTCCCAGTTGTAAAGCTTTGACGAAGCACTGTTATCTCCGGTTATGTATGAACTCTTGAGGCTTCTTGCCTTATGAATATCAATTTCTTTCATGTCTTTGTTCAAACTGTGTTAGAGCAACTCGGAATTGGAGAATCCAGTCGAGTTAAAGTTGTTATAGGATGATGTAGAATTTGATCACTGTGACAGTCGCATTGTCTCTAATCAGTCCTCGTGATTTTCCAAACGCTGAATGACTTGGAATTGGAGAATCCAGTCAAGTCCCTTTTTCAGTATCTTGAAGCCCTGAACCCGAGGATCTCACATTCGGGGTTTTTCTTCCAAAAATTGTTGAAAGCCTGTTGCCCGAAGTAGTTTGTTCACTCTTCTTATCAAGTCTTCCACCTGTTCACCCTTTAATCAACCCACTGATTGAAGTTAGATCAAGACCTCCTTTGTTTCTTACATGCCGGACCCAGTCTCTGAGTTAGAGTGACATCTCCTCGAGTCTCTGTCCATTTGATCACCCATTAAAACCACCGTGACATAAAACTGATGGGCGTCGGGCTCTGCTTCTGCTAGCAATCCAGGAGTGACTTCCGACACTAACAAAGTGGATAGGGTTTTTACGAAAATTTCATTTGTTCATAAAGTATAAGAAGGGTAGCACAAATAAGTTGGCAGACATGCTTTTACGGCCACCCACCTCTGCGATTACAAATTTGGGAACTCTAATACACATGGATCTTTTTACCCATGATGCATACAAAGAGGCATACATAGAAGATGATGACTTCAAATAGGTGTTTCAAGGGGTACAAGGCCAAATTCATATAGAATAAGGTGATGGTAAGGATGATTATCATTTACATAATGGTTTACTCTACAATATCAAAAATCTTTGTATTCCTAAAGGTGAATGATTGCATATTATCAGAGAGGTTCACACCTCCAAGATTGCAGGACATTTTGGTGTTGAGAAGATAGTTGCCAACTTACATAGATATGTGTATTGGCCCAAAATGAAAGAAGATGTAACATGGTATATTAGAGGATGTATACTTTATTGTACCAACAAGCCTAAAAATAGGAATCAAGGTCTATACCATCCCTTACATGTACCCACTTGACTTTGGGATAGAATTTCCATGGATTTTGTGGGAGGTTTACCAACAACCAAGAAGGGACATGACTATATATTTGTGGTAGTTGATGGGTTCAGCAAACTCTGCATTCTCATGCCTTGTAAAAATACCATCACTGGAAAAAAAGAAACAAATAAGTTCTTTGAATAGGTCTGGGTGCACTTTGGGATACCAGGGAGAATCATCTCAGATAGGGATACCATATTTCTCAGTTCATTTTGGACTATGTTGTGGGAGAATATGGACACTAAGTTGAAGAGGTATACAACATTCCATCCACATAAATGGGAAGACAGAAGTAGTCAAGAGGACTTTGGTGCAACTTTTGAGGGGTTACAATAAAGAGCATTCAAAGAGTCCATGGGATGAAAATTTGATCTATATACAACACTGTTATAATAGAGCAGTCCACACTTCTACTAGTAAGTTCCCTTTTGAAACTTTCTTTAGGTATTTTTCACCTTCACCATTAGATGTTGTATATGGACAACAAGGAGGAGTGAGGGAGGACCTCATAGGAGATGCACTAAAGGGAAAAAAAATGTTGAGAAGATCAAGTAGATCCATTTACAAGTATAGGATACACTAAAGAAGTCACAAGAAAAGTACAATGCTAGACATGACTAACACAGAACAGAGAAACATTTAAAGTGGGAGACAGAGTATGGTTACAGTTGAATAAGGAAAGATTGAAGGGTCCTGGTAAGAACATCAAGGATCTACGGTATGTTCCTTTTGATATATTAGAAAAGGTGGGAGATAATATTTACAAACTTAGTCTACCCCCATACATGTGTATTTACTCAGTAGTGAATGTGGAGAATCTTAAACTCTATAATCCATCCATGTTGGATCAGGAGGAGGAGCAGGTCCTACCTTCCATAGAGGATTTAACACCAGATGCTCAGGTAGAGTTGGAAGAAGACAAAGTCTTGCAAAATTTGTATAGAAATACAAGACAGGGGCAGTATGACCTTTGGAATATTGGGTTGAAAGAACACCTTCCAGGAAAACAAAATGGTACTCCGGGGAGAAGGTATAGGAAAAATTTCCTCACCTCGTTCAGTAAATATTTTGGGGACCAAAATCCTCCCTAAATGGGGAGGTATGATCCATATTGTATCATTATATTATTTTTCATCTATCTCACTATTTTTTGGGTGGAAAAATTGGAGGAATCAGCTTGGAGAGCCATTTTGACAGCTGGTCCAAATTTGGAAATCCGGGTCCAAAAAATAGTTAGAAATATTTTGGATCCATTTTGAGGCATTAAATGGCATGTTTTTTGTCCAAACCTTACTATGAAGGACGATTCTAAATTCTGCATGTCTATACCTTTCCAACTAGACAGATCATTCATCAATCAGAGATGATATACGAAAGTTATGCCTCCCACAAGTTGACCTACCATATTGATCACGATGGTGTGAGTGGATGTCACATCAACCTCCATTACTTAAACATGTGGGGCTAGCCACATGGTGGATTTTCTAAGAACACTCTAGAAGGTCCAAAACCTTATCAAAATTGAAGGTAGAGGATGTCAAAAACCTATCCCTAGATGGCTATTGGGCTATGTTAAATATCGATCCACTAAGAGGAGAAGGGGTTCCATTATTTTGCATTTTATCATGTTCCATAGTTGAGAAAAACATCTGAGAGTAGTATTTTGTTAGCATAACAAAGGAGGAGAGATTTTGTATTAGCCATACAAGCCACAAGTCAAAGGTAAATCCATAGAGAGAGCCTCTTTCTTTATACTTGAATCATTTATTTACCAGAGAAAAGAGATCAAAGTAGCCTCACCTTCTATTTGGGTTTTCACCCATATTGGGATTCCCAGGTCATATCTTGTGTTTATTTTTGGATGGTGTAAATGTGTTTTACTGTTCTCTATTTTTTTTGTGTTTTATCTATTTTATCAGTAACTAAATATTTTGGATATCTAAAGGAAAATAACCTTAATAGTAATGATTTCAGCATTTTATTAGATCTGTTGTGACGAATTGTTCCAGTGGAATATCCATGGAAGTTTACAGATCAAACCCATTCATAATTAACTCCACTATTAGAGTTAAATCCAATTGAAAAATACGTATTATTGGAAGGTTGTTTAGCATGAATATCACCTTTATTTTCATGAGTCTCTTTGGTTACAACATCACTTTTAGAAATTCTCCCATCTAGGATTTTTATAATAGTTGACATGGAATTTTTCAATTCTTTTGTGTCGTTTTTTCCATCTTTTCCATTTGATCCCTATTTTCATCCGTCTTCTTTTCTATTTGATCCCTATTTTCATCCATATTGTTTTCCATATCTTGTATTTTTATTTTTGTGTTTACTGACTTGTTACTTGTTATTGACCTAACACTCAATTCATTAAGTTGGTCCTCCAATTTGGATTATCTTGTTATGTATATCCTCATTTTCTTCATAAGTTATGGATGGGATTTATGGAGGTTTACTTGTTGATGTAATTTTTGTATAACTGTTAGACATATTGTATAAAAATATTAATACTCCTCTATTTTCTCTTTATCACAAATTTTGGATCACCAAAAATAGATCTTCTAATAAAAATTCATGTCAATTGTAAGTGGTGTGCCTTTAGAACCCTATTTTTTATTATATTTCTAGCTGATTTTTATCCTAATGTATTTTTTTAATTTTGACCCTTATAAGTATGAAATTTTGGCTTTTAGAACTATGGTGAACCTTGAGAATCTCTCACATGAACCTAACTTCCAACTGTCAAATGCTTCTTCTGAATCCTCGTCATCATACTGTATGATTCTCTAACTTACTGATCCATTTGCAGTGGGATTTATGTAACCTGTTCTTGTTCCTTCTTTTATGGTGTATAATTGATCAAGATCCTCTGACTCCATATCTTGGTCCATGGGTTCAGTGTACCTAGGCCCTAAACATGGATCTAAGGGATGAACTACTTTTATCCTGTCTTATTCAAAGGTCATGGTGTCCCTCTTTAGATCAATGATAACATATTTTTAGTATTCCCAATCAATTCCAAGTAGAGTGGGGTAGGGATCCTTATCTCCCATAATTTCAATTACCTCAAAATCAGTTGTGGTCTTAACTCCTACAATATATATTTCCACATTTTCCATCCTTCCAACTGGGAAAATGCAGTATTGGTTTTTCATTCTCAATTGGATGGGGGAATGTACTAATTGAGGTTTTCCCAAGGCTTCCCAAGTATTTTGGGTAGGATGTTGACATCGGATCCCAAATCTAGCATGACATATTTGATTTCATAATCATCTAGCTGGGCTTCTAACCTAAATTCTTTTCCAGTTCACACCTTTCTTCTTTGTATTATGTGGGTGCTCTTCTCAGGGAGGTTGGTCCTTACTATGTCTTTTGGGGTTCCCTCATTTCCCAATATTAGGTACAGCGTATTGCGCAACTTATCAGTAAGTTGGTCGTCCCATAGGATATCAAAGAATAATTGAAACCAAATATTGATTATACTTTGAGACTGTTTAGAGTGTCTCCTTGGGATTGCAGAGTTTCTAGGTGTCGGTGGTGAGGTAGGGGCTTTAACAAGGTGAGGTTGAGAGGTGACTTCATAGGGATTATCTATTATTTCTAAAGTGGGGATTCTCTTAAATATTTCTATTGCATTTTTGAAAAACAACTTTTGTTTCACAGGATCATACCTGTCATCTTTGGGAACAACTTTCTGAATTTTGGGATGAATGTTTGCATCTACCCCAATTTTTTCTCCTCCATGAGTAATGATGTTAATATTAGGTAGCTGACCCTAAATTCCCCTTTGTAATCATGATATTATGATATTATCTCCTCATTGACAAACCCGATCTTCCCATTTCGCAGTCCGTTCTCGGTAGTCTTCAGTTGCGTGCCCATTATTCATATAGTGAGAGCACCATGGTCGTCTTGGATGAGGGAAGTCTATATCCAAGTGACCTTGTTCGTTGTAGTTGTAGAATCTTCTTGAATTTTTCCTCCATTTCTTCCTCCTTTGAATCCATCTCCAACCCCACCTACCTGGCCTCTTCTAGGTCCTTGGGGGGTTTTATTTACTCTGAATGTTGTCTGGTCTAATCTGTTAGCAAGTGCATCTAGCGCTCTACATTAATTTGTAGCATGGGACGTAGATGCACAGAATTCACAATGTATTGCATTGGGTGTAGTCGTGTACTTTTTCATAATAGGACACTGCCTCAGCGCATGCCCATGTGTCCGACAAATCTCATAATACTCAGTCGTCTGATATTCTTGAGTGTCGGGGAAGGTGTTGTATAACCTAGGTGTATGGAATGGTGGATTCATAGATACTTGCGCAACTCCTCTCATTGGTCCTAAATAAGGTCCCATCATATTGTGAGGAGGTCTCATTCCCCTCATGCACGGACATTCATTTTCCAGATGCCCTTCTATGTAGCATCATGTGCACCAAACCTGAGGTCATCCTAGTCTTGGTGTGGTTAATTCTTGAATATTTTCTATTAGCATCGATATTTGTCCTTAGAGTTTTGACAAATGCGCATCTACTGGAGGCCTAGTCATTCTCAGACTCCTTGGATAACCTTCCATGACTTCAATCTTCATCGACTATTCCAAGGTGTATGTTAAGGTGGTTATCCGGTGTTGCGTTAAAGGAATTATCGTTAGAGGTATTAATACTTGGATGTACCATTCCCTTTGGTGATATTCCTGAATTGATGCGCTAGCCTCCCAATAACATCTTTGAATTTTTTACCCTACTCCCAAGAAGATTCTCCTTCCCTTTGTTGAATCTCCTGCAACTCAGAGAGAGCTTGTTTCTCTGACTAAGGTAGTTTTAATTCGACGATGAAATTCAAATGCACTTGGACAAGGGTGAATGCTTGTCCTTGCACCCTTGGTTCAATAGCCTTCAAGTATCATTTGAGAGCATGAGCCCTCAATGTATTATGAAAATCTACTAAATTTTTTGCATCGAGAGTCCCTCTGGATCTCCAGATGGCTTCACATAAGAACCAGTGTTTCTCTACATGTTCGTCCTCTTTACCCAAACATTATGGGTATCAAGAAATTGATCCTCCCATATTTCAATACATTGTGGGTCTCACTCCTCCTATTATAATGAAACCTAATGGTCCTAGTTGCAATATTCCTGGGGATCCCAATATCCTCCCAATTTTTACACTTACAGACTGATTCTGACTAACTGGATGTGATGGAATAGAAATAGCATATGTAGGCGGTGTAGAATTTACGGTGGGTATAGAGGACACCTGGGGGACAGGTGATTCAGGGTTGGTTCCACTGACTTCTGGGAGAGTTTCTTTAAATTGGGGGGTCTCATTTTCTTCCTCTGGAGCAGCCTTCTCTGCCTAATTCTCAATGTTTCCTGATATTGGGGATGAATC
Organism: Picea engelmannii; assembly: GCA_009831015.1. Lineage (NCBI taxonomy): Eukaryota > Viridiplantae > Streptophyta > Pinopsida > Pinales > Pinaceae > Picea > Picea engelmannii. The sequence continues at coordinate 108,154 of ML778107.1, read as the reverse complement.
TTCTTGATATCCTGCAAGGTCTAGACCTGCTTCGTCTCCCCCTACTTCTCCACATTCTTCTTCTCATCCACCCATATGGGGACTCCTCCCTCTCTACGCTTCTCTCTATTGTAATCTTAGATTGGCCAGTCTTTCTTGTCTTATTACCTTCCTCAACTCTTCCTTCTTTATTTCATCTATTCCTCTTGATCTGATTTCATTCTGCAACACCTCGGACTGCTTCGCTGCTTTCTTTACTTTTCCACGCCACCACTTCTCAACAATGGTCTCTCTCCTTAAGGATCGCTTGTTTCTTATGTTTGTTTCTTGATCTTCCCCCATATGTAAAAGAACTATTTCCTCTTCTCGGGTCATGATCATACCCCAAAATCACCCTACCCCAAGCATAGGTGTTTAGTCCACCATCTCATTCAAGGGAATAGTTATCATCCCCTCCTCCATTAAGAATTCTTTGATCCACAAGGTAATTTCCCCCAACAATATGTCTCACGCACCTTTCTTGAAAATTTCTTCTACTCATGAAAACGATTGGTGATTCTTAGCCATGAATTCAATGATATATCCCTCTAGAGTCATATTAACCCAGAAATCGACTGCTCGCGTGATCTGGTGATCCACTTGATGAATTTTTGTGATCTTATATGTATCCCAAGTACAGGTCTTCTTGACGTGTTCTTGGAATTATGGAGCTTATTGGAGGTGATCTATCCAATGGAATAGTTCTTCTAGTAATTTTACCCAAAATATCTCATACTGGTCACTCAATCTTTCTGAATAAAAGACAGAATATATTGTATCCCTCTCGCTTTTACCTCGTAACTCTTCTTCCTTCCATATAAAGTTGTCACAATTTTTTTCCCACCATTGTCAAATCTCTAAATTCTAACCTTGTACAATATCTACTATAAACAGATATTCATAAAATTTTAGAAAAGATACAATGGAAAATACAAACATTACACAAAGATTTTTCCCCTGGAAACCCAAACCGGGAAAACCAGCATATATTATATTCATTCATTGTGTTACATTGTTTACAATACAATATACATATAGGAGCCAGCGACACCCAAAACCCTAACACAATGACCTGGATTAGTCCAAAACCCTAATTCCTTAACCATTTCCAGACACTACTACTCGTGCAAAGAATATAACACATACCTAACATTCTCCCACTTGTTTATTTATTTTCATACAAGGGGTTACAGGGTTACATAGTAAAAAATCTAGGGCAACAATGCCCATGGATCCTCTACACCAAGAGAAATTCTCAATGCTCACAAATTTTGTTAATGAGTCTGCAACATTCTTCAAAGTGTCCACCTTCATCAGTGATACTTTCTTTTCTTCAATCATGTCTCTCACAAAGTGATATTGAACATCAATGTGCTTTGTCTTTGAATGATAAGTAGGGTTCTTTGCCAGAAAAATTGCACTTTGACTGTCACACTATATCCTTATAGCTTGTTGTACCAACCCAATACCTGAACACAATATTTGTAACCATATCGCTTCCTTACTTGCATGAGTGGCTTCCATGTATTCATATTCTATAGTTGAAAGTGCCACTACAACCTGTCTTTTGCTCATCCAACTTATTGCTCCTCCAAACACATTAAACACATACCCACTTGTATATCTCCTATGATCCAAATATCCAACCTAGTATGCATCCACAAAGCCATGTATATCAACCACTCTGTCCAATCCTGGTCTTCCTTCATAGCACAATCCATAGCTAGCAGTGCCATGCAAATACCTGAAAACCATTTTTACTGTTGTCTAATGCTCCTTCCCTAGTTTTGACATATACCTGCTCAAAACTCCCACTGCATGTGCAATGTCCGGTCTAGTACATACCATTGCATACATCAAACTTCCAACTACACTCACATACGGAACATGAGACATGTCTTCTTCTTCTTCATGTGTCTTGGGACACTAATCCATAGATAACTTTACACCAACAGGAATAAGAACCTTGACCAGTTAACATTCCTGCATATTAAATCTCTGCAATATTGTCTCGACATATTTTCTCTGATTTAACTAGAGTTTCCTCTTTTTTCGATCTATTTTAATTTCCATGCCCAAAATGAAATTTTAAGCACCAAGATCCTTCATGTCAAATTTAGAGGACAACTGAGTTTTCACATCCTGGATAATCTCCTTGTTGTTTCCTATCAACAACATGTCATCCACATACAAGACCAAATAAATCAAATGATCACCAATTAATTTAGAATACACACAGTGATCCTCTTTGCTTCTTGTGAAGCCAAGTCCGAGTATATAAGTATCAAATTTTTTATACCACATCCTTGGTGATTGTTTTAAACCATACAGGGACTTTTTCAGCTTGCATACCATCTCCTTCTTTCCTTTCACAGCATAACCATCTGGTTGCTTCATAAAGATTTCTTCTTCCAGATCCCCATGCAGGAATGTTGTCTTCACATCCATCTGTTCTACTTCAAAATCAAATGAAACAGATAACAAAAATCTTATAGAGGTTAACTTGGCAACAGGAGAAAAAATCTCACCAAAATCAATTCCCTCAACCTGGGAATAACCCTTTGCTACTAACCGAGCTTTGTATTTCTCCACTTTTCCTTCTGCATTCATCTTCTTTTTAAATACCCATTTGTTGCCAATGGGATTTCTTCTAGTTGGCAACTCCACTAGATCCCAAGGCTCATTCTTATCCAAAGATTCCATTTCTTCTTCCATGGCCCTTTTCCAGAGATTTCCATCCTCTGAATCCATTGCCTCCTTAACAGTTCTAGGATCATCATCAGTAATAGACAAAGAAAAATTTGAACGAAAATCAAATGGACTATACCTTTCCGATAGCCTTCTTTCTTGATATGATCTCCTCAATATTGGAGTATGAGGATCTTCTTCTTTTGATTCATGTTCTTCTGTAGAGTCTGCTTCGTCATCCTTTAAATCAAACTCTGTCTTCTCTAGTTCTTCATTACTTGGTAGGAATTCCTATTTAATAACGTCCTTCATTTCTCTAAATACAACATCTCAGCTATACACTACCTTCTTAGTGTCTGGGTTCCAAAGTTTATAACCTTTGAGACCATCTTTATATCCAATAAAGATACATTTTCCAGCCTTCTTATCCAACTTACTCTTGTTTTCCTTTGGAACATGAACATATGCATCGCAGCCAAATACCTTAAGATGTGTGAGAGAAGGTTCCTTACCAGTCCATACCTCTTGTGGAATCTTGTCACCCAACACTGATGAGGGGGATCTATTGACTAGATAACATGCAGTACCCACTGCCTCTGCCTAGAAATCTTTCCCTAACCCGACACCACTAAGCAGGCACCTTTCTTTTTCCATCAGTGTCCTATTCATCTTTTCTGCAACTCCATTCTGCTGAGGTGTATATGGAGTAGTCATTTGCCTTGCTATACCGCACTTCTTATATAATTATTCAAATTCATTCCCACAGAACTCTCCTCCGTTATCTTTTCTCAGCACCTTAATTCTTTTCTCTATTTGATTCTCAACAAGAGCCTTAAACTCTTTAAACCTGTCAAAGACTTTAGATTTCTTGCTGAGTAAATATATCCAAGTTTTCCTTGAGAAGTCATCTATAAATGAGACATAGTACATAATTTTTCCCAATGATGGGACCGACACGGGTCCAAAAACATCACTGTGAACTAGTTGTAAAATTCCTTCTGCCCTCATTGCACCAGAGGGGAATCTTACCCGATTCTGCTTCCCATATAGACAATGTTCACAAAAATCAAAATCCAGAGAGTAGTTATACATACCTTCAACCATACCTTTACAGTGTACTAATTGAATACCCTTCTCTCTGATATGCCCCAGTCTTTGATGCCACAACATAACCTTTTCTCCAGAGACTGTAGGAGTTCTTTCTTCTTCAACTCCAATATCAGGAACAATGGAGCTATTACACCCATCACTGATAGTTCTTCCTAGCAGCTTATACAGATTTCCAAACTGAACTCCCTTCATCAACACCGTTGCTCCTCGAACCATCCTACAAGTTCCATTTTCAAAAACTGTTTTTACCCCTGCATCTTCCATTTTGCTTACAGAAATCAAATTTCTGGCCATACCTGGAATGTGTAGAACACCAGGCAGTGTTCTAATCCTTCCATCTATGAGTCTCAACTTGACCCTTCCTCTTCCTATGATTCTGATTGCCGAATCATTACCTACGAAAACATTACCTCCATCATACTTTTCATATTCGCATAACCACTCCCTGTGGGGAGTCATATGAAAGGATGCACCATAGTCAATCAACCATGCCTCATGATCTGCATGTGTTCTTGTAGAGTCCAAGTACACATCCCCTCCTTCTTCCTTGGAGGTCTTTTCTTCTGTAGAAGAAGATTCTTCAGATCCCTTCTTTTTCTCAACTTTGGATCTACACTGCTTCTTGTAGTGCCCTTCTTTTCCACACCTCCAACATACCC